>PVJN01010897.1:0-55750 GCA_004026805.1 Lasiurus borealis
GAAGGGGAAGGAAGAAGGGGTCGAAACTAGTTAACTAGGTGCTAGCTGCTCCTGGTTGGGGGAGGTTTCAAGTATGCATGAAACTAGTTAACTAGGTGCTAGCTGCTCCTGGTTGGGGGAGGTTTCAAGTATGCATTTCTGGCCTTGGGGAGAATTCCACGACCCTTGCTGTATCTCTTATCTCCTGGCTCCTAACAGTAGTGTTTGAAGTAGGGGTGTTTGCGGTTGTAGTAACGAAGGAGTTATTTTCTCCCCAATTTTGTGGGTATTCAGTCGTGGTCTCTGTGTGAGAGAAGCGTATCTGTCCCCTTCTCGTCATTATTTTTCCTTGGGTATTGATTCAAAATTTATTTTCCTTTTTTCATATAGTTGTCGAGAGTTTGGAAGGGGTTGTCTTCGGATAGGGTAGCCAGGCTCTCAGATAGGATAGATGGATGTTGTAGGTGGCTGTGTTTTCGTGTTTATGTGCGCCTGACTATACGGTGCTTTTTTAGTGTGTTCTTTGTGAATTGTTGTAGGCATGTGGGAGGTTTACAGGTAATGAGCCTGCCGTGTGAGTTTATCTAATTTCATGATGATGAGGTGGGTGTGGTTCGATGCAGGGAAGTAGCTATGTTGGGTATGGCATGTCGATGTGTTGTTTTGAGAATTCTGAGTACATCATTTTATGATATGGTGTCTCCGCTTTATCATCTAATCCCCAACAGCGGTTCCAGAAATCACTACGTGTTTCTGTTAGGGTAAGATAGGTCTCACGTTGTGGTGTGGTTAATGCTATGTATGTGGTTTGTAGATATATGTAGTCATTGATGCTTGTAGGTAATTGATGGAGTGATGTGTGTCATGTAGGTATGTAGCTGTGCATCCCTGTCTTTTTCTGTGTTTAAAAAAGGAACAATAAGAAAATATGTATACGAATGGTTGGTCCTAGATGTTTGAGGTGGCTTTGTGTTCTGCAGCTGCTCACGGCCATGTGTAACCTTTTCTGGGTTTGGTGTTGTGCAGGTATGCGAGGCTCCCCGTGGATAGGCACATGTACGGTTTGGTTTCATTCTTGACTCTTGAAGTGTTTAGTAATGTATGTTGTTAATTTTCTTTAGTTATTTTTTTTTAAATGAAATTGGTTTCTTAATAGAGATGAAGGGAGAGAGGTAGAGGTTGCAAAACATTGATAAGAGAGACATCCATTAGTTGATTTCTGGATAATCCTCAATGGGGATGTTTCCATAATTAAGTTAATTGTCTTTGATTAGAATTGAAATTTGGAAGGTTTGTCTGTTATCTGATGTTCTATGAAATGAGAGAAACCAATTTTTGATGCTGTTCTTTTTCTTGAGGCAAAGCGACTGATTGTGGAAATGCCACGTCGGCCATGCATTTACTGTTTGTTTTCCTCGATTGCCAGGTATGCAGTTATTGAGTGTGGGTGTTGGTGTGTCTTCATGTAGTCTACAGATAATTTGAAGAACGATTGCCGTGTGTTAAATTGATGATAGATCATTGAAGTGGAAGCATTTGCTAGGATGTTAGTTTGTTGTCGTAGAAGTGTGTTGTGCGAAGGCACGTTGGCAGTAGGTGTGTAGTATGTAGTTGAGAATGAAGAATTGAAGAATCTTGGGCCCTGGTACGTTTTGAAGGTCAGTGTTCTTTTTTTGTTTTCTTTTGAGAGCAGATTGTTTTGCTCTGGAGCGGTCGTGTGATTTCCAGTATTTGCGTCGTGTATAGTATGGCATGGAGAAGTTGTTGTGTTGTTCTCTCTGGAAAGAGAAGAGTGGTATAATTAGTTTTTTTTTTACTTTAAAGGAAGGTTTCTTCTAAGTGTTTAATGTTTCTTAATGTTTGCGTCATGTTGTGTGCGACGGCCTCGTTGTTTTGTGAAGGATGCATCATGTTTTGTGCTATACTGCTCAGTGACTTTGTGCAGCCAGTGGCCGAAGGAGGAAGATTGTGTCCATGATGCTATGGATAAATGTTGTGAGGTGCACAAAGAACCTTTTTGATGTGGTGGGCTACAGTGTTGTGTGTAGGAATTGTTTTCTAATGTTGGTCTTGTGTGAGGGTGTAATTGGTGTTGTTGGTTTATGTTTTTCTTCTTTCCATCGGGCGTGAAGGGCATGGTATGTTGGTGGATGCAGTGAATCGTGAGGTCAAGAATCATTTTGTTGTTAATGTTGTGAAATGTTGCAAAAGTTTTATTCATCTGTCTTCGGTTTGGAAAGAGTGTTTATGTGTTGGCTGTTATCTGTGGATGTCATGTAGTGACACGTTTAAGATATGTTTTAGGTTATATTTGTAATGTTTTGGTAGCTATGACCACCAGCATGCTATCCCGGGGAAATGTGCCCCTTAGGTGATGGCGATGATCGGTTTATGTTGTAACATCCCCAATTTGAATGAGTGAAATGTCAATTTTCAGAGATATTTTTTGGCTAGTGTTTGTGAAGGTGTTTTATGTTTTGGATGGCTGTTGCCATGTAGGCAATTATACTTAGGGAATTGGATATGTTAGGTGCGGGTTAGGGATCTTGAAATGAAGGTGTTCTCCGTTCCCCTCTAGGAGAAACATTTGTGGTTTGTTTTCCAGTGTTTTTTGTTTGAGTGAAGGCTGGTTATGTGTGATCGAGAAGATGTGTTGGTGTGTTGTTGGACGTTCCTGATTGAATTTCATGGATGTATTCTTTTATAAATATATTTTATTGAATATTTTTAAAAACAGAAATGGAGAGTGTGAAATATCAATGAGAGAGAGAGAGACATTCATTAGCCAACTGCGTGTCTGCTACTGTGTACGTGTCTGCAACCATGCCCTTGGTAAGGAATTGAACTCGGGATCCTTTAGTTGCAGGTCGACGCTCTCTCCACTGATCCAAAACGGTTTTGGCTTATGGCTGGTCCTGGAGGATGCACCTCGCAGTGTCTGCCTGGCTCAATCTATGACTTCTTTTTTATAACCATGCATTCTGTATTGTAAGATTGTATGTTGTAGGTGTGTTGTTATTTTCTTGAGTGCTGCACATCATGGATTTTCTTAGTGGAGGGTCTTGAGAGGCTCCCCTTGTATTCTTATTTTCTGAGCCTATTTTTATTTTAGTGTTTTTCCAATGCTGGTTTCCTGATGAGTGAAATGTAGGTTTGTCCAGATGGTCCATTATTTTCTTTGATGTATGATTGTAGTGATTGTTGTATTCATTCCTTGTCTTTTGTTTTATTTGTTATACCCGAGGCATGGTCGGTGGTGTTTCACGTTACCATCCTTTTTTTTAATGTTGTGTATTTCCTTTTCTCTGTATCAGGTGCCCTTCGTCCTGATTGGTATGTCAGTAATTGTTATCTTGGGGTGCACTGTGTCCCTGCAATTCCACTCAAACTGGATGGAGTGCATGTATCTTTTATTATTCTGTGAAAACATACCATTTCAAAGGAGCAGTGAAAGTTCCATTTGTATAGTAGTTTTCTACCATTTATCCCTATGAAGTGTGGCATGTGAACATCTTGAAAGTATTCCCCCGTTTGTTTTCCTAACATGGAATCATTCTTTCTTTTCTTAGTCTTGAGTCCCTGTTTATTTTCTTCTCTTGCTTAGTCCCTTAGAGTGGTTCCTTTCTGTTCTCACCTTATGCCCACATTACTGGTTTGTAGACCCTAATGGAATACATTGGGTTATTCAAAGTGTTGCAGTAATTTAGCATTTTGGTGTTCAGCCCCATGTGTTAGGAATGCCTGGTTGTTGTTTTGTGATTTCTATTTTTGAGTGTTTTTTCCATTGCAATATTTTTTCTTAGTGTTATGATTATAATACTCCCACTGTGAAGCTCCTTTGTTGGTGTAGTTATTTTTCCTGTAGTACCTGAGGTGTAGTTGAGGGTTGTATCTTTTTTTTTGTCATAGCACCCAGATGCCGCATGGATTGGGTTGACTTTTTCTATGCAGCTGCTGAGACATGGAGAAGTAAAAGTTATGTCATGTGTGCTGTATCAAGCGTGCTTATTCTGAGTCCTGTATTCACTTTCTGTGTTCCTGAAGTTTATCCCGTGCTGTTGTGCTGTTTCCCACCATGTAGGGCTTGCTAGTTGCAGTGGGGAGATGTAGGTAATGGACCAAAGGAATCAGCATTTGTACTGTGATAGTGGGGAATGTGTGGCTTCGCTGTGTTCACAGCGGAATGCATATCCTTTTTCTCACCTATTCTGTTAGTTGTCATAATCATTTTGCCATATTACATAGCCTGTGCCGTGTGAATGTGATTGTATCTCTCCAAAGTTGATGAGGAAAACATGCATGTGGCGTTTAAGAGTCTTGTCATCCCTTCACTTTTCATACAACCAAGCCTTCATCCAGTGTTCTTGACATCACACTACCGGTGGCTGGATTTTACGTGGTAATCCTGGTCCTGTGGAAGCATGTGCCTTTTAAAAGAAGTGAGGCCCAGTGGCTTGGCCCAGACCCATTTCACCATAAGGGTACTACATACAGTGTCCAGTGTAAGCTGTCTCACCTCAGTTTCAATTTGTTGACTCGCATATTGTCCTTCCTTTGTGCTTCTCACGGTGTTCTGTCATGCTTGGTTCATCCTTACTCTTATCGGAATGGAAGATAGTGCGGTATGCAGTGTTGGTTGCAGTGATGACTTTAGGCATGTAGTCTTGGCGTTAAAATTTGTTTTCTGTCGTTACCGGTATTCCAGGCATAGTGTGTGAATCCTCATATGCCAAGAACTCGTCATAAGTCTATTTCGGTCTCCCAACTCCAGCTATTAACTGCTGTGTCATGCATGCTCTGTGTATTTGAATGTGGAGTATGTCTGTCTAAGTTGTCTTTTCAAGTGGACCTTATGACAGTGTGCAAGTGTAGGCCATGTCTTGTGCTTGGCTAATAATGCTTCCTTTTTATTACGTATTACTGATTGCTATCCACAGTGTTACATGGCATTCTCTATGTTTGGACTTTTCAAAATTTTCCATTACTGTTTACCTTTTTCCATGATTCATCAGTGGCGATGTGGAGTTTTGGAAATTGAAATAATGTTTTTGCGAGTACAGTATTGTGGAATAAAAAAAAAAAGTGTAGAAATTTTTTTTACAGCCATATGTGTTTTCATGAACATGTGGTGTTGAAGCTTGCCGGTAGTAGCCTTGCTGCAGTATTGGCTGTCCTCCATTTTTGACATGTTTGTAAATGCGTGCCTGGTAGCATCTGCAGCAGGTAGCGTTTGTTTTCAGAACGGTATTGTTTGCTTTTTGACCACCTTTTACCTGTATACTGCTGTCCCTCCTTTCCTACGAGTGTTCTTAGTGTGTTCAGTCAGTTAGATCCTGAGAAAGGATGAAAGCATTTCCAAATCACGGACCGTTTATTTGATATGGTTTGGTGCATTAACCCTGTAATTATTCATTTTCTAGTCCTAGGTCGTATCTATTCCTGTTACGTCAACCATGCTGTATTTGTTGTTTTCCCGCTTAGAGATGTGTCAACCGAGTCTTCAGTATTTCCTTCTGTAAATGTCAGGCTCTGTTCCTGTTTGTCACGAGTTGTGTATAGTCTTCCTAATCCTCATGGAATGTCTATTAAAGTAGGGATCATGAGAATTATGTCGATGTCATGCTGTCATTCGTGCTCTTACCCTTTTGTGTTAGCCTGTACTCGTGGTTTTGAGTCATCCTGAGAACTATTATGTGATTGGTAATGTACTGCCATATCCTGGTCTCAAGGTCTGTCATTCCCCCAATATTCATTTTTCTTTAGTTTTGTGTGCATTTGAGAGGATGCAAGCCTGCCTGGCTTTTGTTCGCTTGCCGAGTAGCCATAGGGGCTATCTCGTTATGGTCTGCCTGTCCAAGTGTATCTGTATAAAAAGGACGTTACGTTAGCTGTAAATTTGTCTTTCACAGCTTTATGAGCTGTGGTTCTAGAGCACAGTTGCTTAGTTTTTCTTTGGTGTTTGTGTTGCAAAGTGGTGAGGGGGATTTCAATTTTCCTATGTGATGCGCACGATTAGATATGTCTGGCTAGTTGTATGGGTTGCTGTGGGCTGTGTTCTTGCATTCGCCTGTCATCGGCCTAATATTTTCGGGAGCTATCTTTTGCAAAAGAGAGCCCTTCCCACCTTTTCCCTAGTCTCTTGAAAGTACATGGTTTAATTGAGCACTCACCCTGAGTTTCTGATTGTGCAGGTGAATGGTGTAGTGCATGGGGGAAGGACAGTGTAGTGTGGAGTGGGACGCCTTTTGTGAGTCCCTCCCTATTTTCATTACCTTGGTAAAGGTTCAGGCAGGTCTACTTCTCGTTTTGTTTTCCTGGTGTGAGTTTTGTGTTCTTGTTCAGATATTTCCTAGAGCTCATCTGGAACCATGCTCCTCAGCAGGGCCGCTGTGGCCTCTCGTGTGGTGGAGGCTTTGTAGGCTTGGCTGAGTCCTTTCGGTTTCCTGCCCATGAAAAGCGCGCATTGTCTGATGCCGCTGCATATTTCCCGTTGACGTGCGATTATTTTATTTCTTATCCTTTGCTGCCATCATGTGGCCATTTTTGGTATTGCCTCATATTTATTTTTGGGAACCTTCGTTTTATTTCTGACCCTTTGCTGTCGACCTGTGGCCATCTTAGGAATGGCACTCCGTTTCCGAAAAGTTTGTGCTAGTCTTGTTTAGTTGAGCTTACTCTTTTCAGGTAATTTTCTGCATATGTTTCTGGCCTTCCATGGGGTCATTTTTTTCCTCATTGTCTATTTTAATGGATTTATTGCTCTGTGGTCTGAAAGACAAGTCTCTGGAAGTGTGTTCGTGCTGATGTTGTGTGAGCCGCTATTTTCGAAGATAGCTTTTTGTCCCTCTGGGTGTGTGCTTATGCCTGCCGTTTAGTATAGGAATGGCAGCGGTTCTTGTGATTTTTGGAAGCAATGTTTTTTTTATTTGATAGGTAGTGTGGGGTGAGGTTTGACTCTGCTATTTGTTCCCCTTTTTCTTTGCTTTGTAGTTGGACCGCATGCTCCTCGCAACTTGTGGTGCACCTTTATGCTTTCAGGTCATCTGTCATCTATGCAGGTGCAGGAATCCATTTCTGTTTTTTTTTTAATTGTTTGCACACAGGAAAGGAGAGGGTGGGAGGCTTAGGTTAGAAACATGAAAGGCGGGTATGCATGTTATCCATGGTGTTTTTTTTTTGTATTCACAATATGGGTGTGTGTACTACATTTTAAAGTCCATGACCCTTAATGGATTAGTAGTTATCTGGCAGTCTTGATTCTCCCGGCTGGTATTGGAGACGTTGTCTGCAATGTGTTAGGGATGGCTTAGGAAGTTTTCCATTGTAAGCCCTAATTTTTGCTGTGTTGTGTGATGGCTGATAATGTTTTCAGTCCTCTTATATTTCCACGATTCTGAGTATTTCACACACATAATGAAATTTGAGCGTATGTTTACTGATTGTGTTTTATCCGTTTATGTCTTTAGTTGGGTTCTTGGTGATGCCTTCCGTTCCTCCATGGGTCTGTCTTAGTGCAACAGTTGTGTTTGCTGTTGGCTCTGCTTTTGTGTGTTTTGTATCGGTGCAGGCTGTGTAGTAGTAGCGTGTTGTTTGGTCTGTGTTTTTAGATGATTTGGTAGTGTGTCTCTAAGTTTGTTTATGTTACCTTTTCGTATATGTTTGTGTTGGGTTTCTGTTTTTGTTTTGGAGCATGGGGGATGTGTGCTTTGATTCAGTGGAGATCGGGTGTCCAGCAGATGGCATTCATTAGTTAAAGAAGGTGCTTTACTGACAGATGTATCCTGGGTTTTTGTCGATGTTATGTGATTCTGAGTTGCATGCAGAACTTTCCTCTCAGTGCTGTGCTCTTTCTTTTTCATGCTTGCTTTGCGATTGTTCGATCGTGTGGCGTCGCTGGCTTTGCTTTCAATGGAGCACATTTTCTTTTTCATAGGTTTTCACCTGAGTTTATCCATAAGAGGTTCCTTGCTTCCTCGATATTTTTGGTGCTTAAGTTCATTCAATTTCCAATTTTGGGTATAGGTGTTTGATTTTTGAGTTTTTCATAGATATTTTTCTGAGACACTGGCCATTGTGTTGTGTGTGTTGAGTTCATTTTTGTTGTTTTTGGAGCCGTGATGTTTGTGGTTGGAGCGAAGGAGGCATTTTCCCCCTATTCACCTCACGGTCCTTGTGTGAGAGAAGTGCGTTTGTCTCCCTCATGGTATTGTGTTTCCTTAGGCTTTGATGCGAACATTGTTTTCCTCTTTTCTCTTGTCTCGTTGAATGTGCAGAATGGAGTCAGATGTGATGTTGGAGGCAGGGTGTCATGCAGAGTACCCTGCAGAGTAGGACAGATGGATGTTGTAGATGGTTGTGTTTTTATGTGAGTGTGTCTGACTATGTGACTATATTTAATTTGTTTTCTGGTTTTGTGAGCTGTTGTAGGTAGGATTTGAGAGTCGCAGCTGATGATTCGTCTGTGTAGTCATATGTGCGTTTCAAATGTCACGGGTGCTCCCGTGTCGTGCAGAGAGGAAGGTGTGTTGGGTGTGGTGTCGCGCAGAGAGGCAGCTCTGTCGGTTGTCCTTCGTTGTTGTGTTGTTTGGGTGATTGTGAGTAATTGCTACAGAATTTATCCGAGTGCGTAGGCATAGGCAGCATAGAGTATATTCTGCCAATAGAACGGAGTTATATGGATGAGTGAGGGAAATTTGTAAATCTTGGTCGAGCATAAATTATAGTGGAGACAGCCATCTGATGCATGACTCACATGCGGTTGTTGTTTGCAGTGTCCTGTTGGTGTGCGGATCTCGGCATGGCACCTGGATAAGCACGCTGACAGGTACAGATACACACACACACACACACACACACAAAGAAACACACACACACCCCCACACACACAGAATGGTCATTGGACATTGTAGGTGCAGTTTGGTGTTTTGTAAATGTCTGCTTGTATCTCACTGTTAGGTCTGAAGGTCCTCGGGACAGCGTCGAGGTTAGGTAGGATGCGGGAGCTGGAGCGGAGGGTTGTCGTCTGTGCGGGGCTGACCAGAGAAGCGGCTCTTATTTCCTTTGGAACTTGCTCTGCTTTTCGTGGTTAAGTAGGCATCTTCATTAGTTGTTTAGTGTGTGATTTTGGACGATGCTAGGTGTTTTGCTATGTGATCTTGAAAGTGGCTCTCCACCCTCTTCATCTCTTACATGCACATGTCTTGTAAGGGTGTTTAGTCTTCATTCCACTGTCTAATGTTGTGTATTAAATTCTTATTTTATCAACTTATTAATTGTTAATATTTTAAGTGTCACGCTCATTTTGTGAGGTGGTGCCCTTCAATTTCTACTCCAGTGCAAAGAGTTGTCACAGCTGTGCGTATGGGTTTGTGTGGCTGTATAGGGCTACATAGAGTATTGTCTTGTGGACCGAAAGGTTCCAGGTCGCATCTACATAATGTGAATGTATATTGTTTGTGGTCACATTGCCCGTGGTGGGTGTTTCGTAGGCAACTGATGGATGGTTGTCTGTCATGCATGTTTGTGCGCATGTAGCCTTGTAACTTCTATTGTGCACGAAATGAGTAATGAGGAGATGTACCCGTGGGTGTTTATACATTTTTGAGGGAGATTTTATGTGTTCTTGATTCGTTGTTGGGCATCGATATCATTTTGTGAGTTCAGTCTTGTGAAGGGGTGTGAGGCTTCCTGTTGTTAGTTTATTGTATGGTTTGATTTCATTCACTGTACATTTGAGGTGGTTAGTCATGTATGATGTTCATATTTTTGTTTTTTTCTGGTTTTTGTGCGTTTTATTTTTTATTCTTTTGTAGAGAGAGGAAGGGAGAGAGATATAGGGGGTAGAATCATCAGTGCAAAAGACAACATTGGTTGCCTGCCTGCCGCACGGTTCCTACTGGGATTATGTCTGCCAGCAAGGTACAAGGCTATGATCCCATTTTATCCTGGTATCTTTCACTGTGTTCTGGCCGCCGCCAATGTCACTGACCGAGACTGGTTTTGCGTGTTCCATTTTTTGATGGTAAGTAAGCGAGTGTGAAAGAGATAGGTGGGCTATGCATTTCCGGTATTTCTTCCCCGGCCGTTATTTATGCTGTCAGTGAGCGTGGTTGTCGTAGTTATGGCAATGACGCTAAGGATAAAATAGATAAGAAGTGGCTGAGAGCGGTTTGGGTCAGTGGATAGATTGCCGGCTAGTGGAACGAAAGGTCCCAGGTTAGGTTCTGTTCGGGGGTATGTGCCTTGTTTGTGGCACATGTCTTCCTGTTATCGATGTTTCTGAGTCTCTATGCCTCCTCCTTCCTCTGTGTAAAAAATGAAGAAAATGTAATGAAGAAAAAAAAAAGAATAGGTTGTCACCGATCGGATAGTGGAGTGAAGTGTGAATGCCTTTATAAGATATGTCAATGTTGAAGAAAGGGAAATTTGTGTTCCACGTGTAATGCCAGGTACTTCAACACTATGGACCCGCTGAAAATTCACACTGAAGACACACTGAGTACGTGTGCTTGATTCAAGGAAAAGACAGGAAGATATGTAGGAGATTAGAAGTGCTTGTTTGGTACTCAATATATAGTTGCTCCCTGATCCCTTGTTTGTATATTCCCCGTGTTTAGTGCTCTGCCGTGGACTGGGGCTTCTACCTTTTAGCTAGGATTTTAGGCTTCCACAAGTTGTCAACCTATAGCTATAGTTTGCAGCCTCCATTATGCGTGTTTGTTCGGTCGCACGTCTGGGTGGATTTACGAGGTCTGTAGAACACCAGGGGCGTCGTAAAGAGGCTGCGTGTTGTTTGTGTATTGACTGTCTTGTGCCATTCACGGTAAGCCAATATTTGTGAAGTAGCTTGAGTCATTTGTGCAAGTCCATTGTATTCGAAGAGTATATTTTTGGCTATCTACGCTTTCTGTACCAAGAGGAATTTTGTGCCAGTCGGCGGTTGTACGTGTCGATGATGTGCACAGGTGTGTCAGATAACGGTACTTGGTCGGAAAAGTGGCAACAGGTGCAGGGAGCAGAATTTGCTGGGATGCCAGTCTTGTGCCGTAGCGGTGAGTGTTTTGTATATTAGCATGTTATGAAATATTGTAGACAACCATGAACGGCAAATAATGCTACGTGAGGCCATAATGCTTTGTCGTGTGTTTTTATGTGCCTGTTTAGGTGGAATTTGTTGAGCATGCTATGTGGTGACTGTGTGCGGGTTTCCGTCTTTTGGATTTCTGGAAGGTCACTAGTCAGCCTCTCATATTTAGAGGAGAATGAAGAGCTACAGTGCCGTTTCCCTACCTCTAGCAGGGAATGTTTTTGTCTTTTTTGGTTGTGCGTGCAGCTCTTTTTGTGGCATTTGTGCGGTTCAGTGAATCGCGCTTTGTGTGTATGGCACGATATGGTTGTGATAGGGAGTTTGTTCGTTGGTTTGTCTTTGAATTTGCAATGTAGTATGGATCACTTCAAGCCGATATTTTTTAAGTGGCAAGGTGGGTTCCTTCTAAGTGTTGTGCATTTTATGAGTTTCCTTTCATATTCAATGAAAAGGTTTAGTTGATTTGCTAAGGGTATGTTTTGTGTTGTGTTTTGCTCTCCAGTGACCGTGTGTGTGCCCCTGGAGGCTGAGGGAAGAAGATTGTGTCCGTGTCTGTTCGGGATAGGTGTTGCATGGTGTTAAAGTGTGTGGTGTGTGTGCTATTTGTGAGTCTTGTGTCTATGGAGTGATTTTTAAGGTTGTTCTTGTGTGGGAGCGTGATGGATGTTTTTAGTATTTGCTTTTCTTTTTTATCCTCGGTGCGAATGGCCGAGTGTGTTGGTGGGTGCACTGATCTGCTTAGGAGAGCATCATTTTGTTTTTTTTGAGAGATGTGATGCAAGTCATCTTGTGGATGTGAGAAAATCTTTTTTAGCTGTGGTCCGTGTGTGCGATGTGGGGAGTGAAGGTTTTCTAGGTATTGTGCTATCCCTTTTTGTGTCGATATGTAGAAGAATGTCATCTTGATAAATGTGTCCTTTGACGTTTCTGTTGCATTTGAAATGCAGATTTTATGTTTTTGAGATATTGTATCGCCAGTGCCTGTGAAGGTTTTTTTTTGGATTTTGATGGCTGTGTTCATGCAGGTGATTATCCCCAGGTAGGTTAATAGGGTAGGTGGGCATGTAAGGAAGGTTTTCGTCTCACTTTCCCAGAATCGTTGGTTATTTTTTATTATTTTTCTTTGATTACTGGAAGGGTGGAACTGTCAGAGTGAGAAGTGTTGGCAAGTGTTCTGTGTGATGTTCCTTAGTTATTTCAATGGACATTTTTTGACGAGGCACCTTCAAGGGTGTGGCTGGCTTTTGTTGTGAAATGTTTTATAACTGTTAAAGTTGTTTTTTGCTCATTTTACTTATTGCCTTACTGCATGTGTGGTTACTGTGGGTGTCCGTATGTTTCCATTGTATGCTTGATTTGTGTGGTTATTTATGGGTTTCCTAGAAAGCTCTTTTTGTCATGTAGTGTCTTTTTTGTATTTCCAGACGTTCTGTTATGTACGGTGGGTGTCGGGTGTGCCCCATTAACTGTTTCTGTGTGTGACTTCATGAAGATTTGTTTAGTTATGCTGGATTCTCATGTTTCTCAGTGTTTAATTTAGGCCCCACCTATAGACTGTCTACCGGTTAGGTTCCTTTTCCTCTTCTAGCATGTGATTCGTCTGTTGATATGAAGTGCCAATGACTCCAAGTGACATGTTTATAGTCAAGCAGATTCTGTGACCGTGTCTTTTCCTCTAACCTTGTGGTATGCTTGCTTAAGTGGCTTGCTGTTGACACTGAGTACACGGTATGAACATCACAACATGGATTGAAATGTGTATTTGTGGTTGCGGTGACAGAAGTATCAATGTTTTCCTGGTCACCTTTTATCCAAAGTCCCCTGCCATCAGATGTTTGCTGTATCCCAAGGTCTGTGTTGCATTGAGATGGTGTGCATATAAGACGGGAGTAAAACAACCGCATGTGATGTTTCAATGGCTGTTGTCCTTCGTCTTTGTAGTTGTCCACCCCTCAGCGTATTTGATTACAGATTATTAGCGGCTGTAGTGTGTGTATTCAGTGTTATTCTGCGAAAAGATTTGCTTTCAATAAAGCACATAGTTTTAGTGTCACGGTCCAGCACATTTCCAACCCAATGCTCTCTGCAGTTTTTTGTGGTAATCACCTTTGCGGTCTTGTTTGCACACGCAGTATTTAGTAATGTATTGCCCTATCTGAGTCGTGATATTTTTCTCCATTCAATACTCTCATGCTATGTTCCTTTGTTTTCCTATTGTGCCTCACCATGAATTAATTATATTTCAATGGAACATAGTGGAGCGTGGTAGTGATGTATTTGGCTGGTAGCTGTGGTGTGAAGATTTGCTTGGTGCAGTCGCTGTGGCATCCCGGTTCCGTGTGATTAAGCAAGTCTCCAATTTCTCTGTTTCTCAGCTATTCTGAAGGTATCAGCTGCTATGCTGTGTACCCTTATCAGTGCCAAGTATGCTTAGGTACTGGCTGCTCCTGTGCAGTTCCCACCATACTGCATACATGGACGATGTCATGTCACTTGAGCATGCTCTTATTGTGTAGTTTTACCAGGTACTGACTTTCCTGTTGGTATGCTAGGTTGCTATTATGGGAAGTTTTTCCTTTTTCCACTAATCACCTATGGTTTATGGTCACTGATGGGCAGCTGCAAATTGAAGTGTGAGAGTTGATGCTGGAGAAATGGAATTAGGGTTGCCTTATTGCTGCTCAAAATATGCATTTTTCTTAGTGGTAGCAGCAGTCTCCACTTTGAGCCTTTCAATAGCTTTGTGTTTGATGCTTTTTAATGGATGTAGTGCATAGTATGTCTTTTGGCCTTGAAGCTTTTTCTTTATAACGTGGTTGTAGTGTCTGAATTTTTTGGTATGTTATGTATTGACTGTATGGTAAATATTTATACGTTTTTGTTGGGTGGTCTGATTGCATTCGTGTCTACATTGCTGGTGTTCAATGGTTAAGTATCGTATTCTGGATCGAGATATGGAAGCCCTTTCAAATTTTGTGATCTGAGACATCTGCATCGTTGCCCATGTGCTGTGTAGAACCCCAGCCTCCATAGAGTAATTAATCCCGTTAACCGACAATGAAAGTGCTTTGTTGCTCACCCATGCGCAACCTGAATTTTCAGTTCCTTTTTAATATTCCTCTAAATGGCGCTTTTCTGTTTGTGATGCCTGGGAGTGCTCATGTCATCTCCGAAGAGAATAGTGTAGGATAGAGCAACAGCCCTGTTGTGTTTTGCTGGTTAGACCAGCAATGAAGGCACGTTTGACAGCTTTTTAGTCAGTAATGTGTGACTTGCATGCTGGATGACGGTTCTTTGCACTCTGTGGCACCTGTTGTGACTCCTGCCCTGCAGATGCGTGACAAGAATGGGCGTATGCTCGCTACATGCTTGGCACCTAAAACAGGCAACATTTTTATGGGCTCACTGTTGCTGCCAGATGTCGAGTGTGTAAGTAAATGTCATCACTAGGTTGTCTTGGTTAGGCAGGCTCCATTTGGTCTGATTTCCCTAACTATCATTGGTAGCAACCCCTCCTCCCTATTTTCTTCATGTGATCATCCCATCAGGCATGGTTTGAGGTCTAACAAATGCTCTTTGCTTTTTCAAAGAAGTGTGCAGCTCTTTTGTAGGTGTCCTACACCTGTACATGTGCTACATCACTTACTCTTTAGAATATGTCATTTTTTTTTTGGCTTGTGCCTTTGTGGGCGTGGGATAGGCACAGCATGGTCCAATTACTACTGCTACACCCCTTTGCTTTCCCCATAATGGGCAGCAAAGAACTGATTTATGTTTGTGTTTGTGGCTGTATAATTTTATTGAGTCTTGGTTGGTGAGGGCTTTCTCTGGCTCTGCGAAAGGAAGGAGCTATCACGTCTGTTTATGAACCCTTCCATTCCAACCATTACCCATAGTGCAGGCTGCTAGTTTTGTGTTGAAAGACTTAGTGTTGTTTTTGAAATTTTGGTCGTATTCCATCTTCTGCATTCATGCCCATTTCCACTTTCTTGAAATGGGGATGTAGCGAGCCATGGCAGATGTAGCTGCAGTGCAGCGATTGGGTAGAGGATGCGGGTTGACTATATGCTTGTACTTGCTGTGCTATCTTAGCTGGGACCTGTCTGCCAATGCGCTCTATGCTAATTTCTTCAGTTGCCCATGCTCAAGACCTCAAGTAGTTTTTTGTTTTTCCTGCAACTGTCCGCTGAGGATGCTTGCCTCCTCAATGAGGACTCCAGAGTGGCTACATGATTTCTAAGTCCTGATCTCGCCCTTTAGCTTACGAAAGTGTGCATGTATTGTGTGCAGCTATGCCTGTGCTCCTTCCAGTGGGAACGTAAAGCTTTGGAATAGATGTGTTGAGTCACCTTTACACACCTTGCGAATGTGTGTGCTATGTACCCCTTGGTGCATCTTTTCGTTGATTTATGAAATTAGCAGCTCATACTTAAAGTCCTAGCCCTTCCCAATGTTTAGGGCAAGTAATTGAGCAGTTTGATTTGTATCTCTTTCTCTTGGGAGACCAGGAAATTGAATTTTGGCCTGATGGCTTACTTATCTAATAATGATACTGCGCACAACGTGTTGCCAACCCAATTTTCCCCCCCATCTTCCAGTGATCCCATCACAAGGAAAGCCTCTCAGAGATGTACCTTAGCCATTGCTGTGTTGAGCACTATCCTAAAATGGCATTGTGCCTTCTTTCAGATTTTCTTTTATGCTTCTCTGTTTCCCTTATGTATTTGGTCATTTGTTGCCTAGATCTGTGCTGTGCCAATGGGAGCATTACAACCCACCCTCCCCTATTGCGCCTGCTTTGAATTATTCTGTCTAGTTTTCTTACCCCCAAATCGTGTCACAGTGGTGAACCCCAGCATTCCCATGAGCCTCTAACAGCTTCCCTCCAGGCTGTCCCTTGAGTGGTGGATAATTTTCGGTGGAGAATCCTTTTGGGTGACTTCCTGTCTGTTCATGGGTTGTTCACAGGTGAGAGATTGTAAGTAGTCCCCTGTTACCGAGTGTCGTCTACTTTTTCAATAAAGGATGGTAGCCAGGTCTACCCCCCTTTCCCCTGTCACATACATGAATCATGGGATTACTGTTTTCCCATCCCATTGATGTGCATGTTTCTGCGGGTTATGAATCTTTGGGGGCACTGCACATGCATTGGACGGGCTTGTTTTTCTGTATGTCATCTCTGGGAATGGTCACCTCATGTGTCCCACTAGCTTCCCAAAGCCATCTTGCCCTTGGTCACACAGCTTCACCATCCACCTGCAACACTAGTGCAGTGGTTTTCAACCTTCCCAATGCTGAGACCTTTGGTGGCGATCCCCAATCACAAAATTATTTTTTTGGTGCTTCATAACTGCGATTTTGTATCACGAATATTAATGTAAATACCTGTGTTTTCTGATGGTCTTAGGAAGGCCTCCTAGCAGTTGCGACCCATAGATTTAGTGGCTCTGCTCTAGTGTTTCCTCTGCTACATCCTTTTCTCATGCATGCCTCCTCAGGTGCAGCGCTGGTGTTGGTGCGATGTGTGTCTCTGAATGTGCTGTGCCGTAAGCTGCATACTGTGGTGTTTCCCCCATATGTGTGTTGCCTGCTGTTGTGTAGTCATTGGCCCCTTCATTTGTTCAAAGGAACAGCCCTTAATACGAGTGTTGGCGTTTTCTAGAAATCATGTAAGGTCATTGCAAGTGTGTTTTCTTCTTTTCCTGTGCGATTGAGCAGGTACGCTATTCCACTTTTTTCATGTGGCTTATCTCAGCAATGGTTGTAGTTATTTCGCATCCTAGGTTTCCATTGAAAGGAAATGGACTCTCCTCTATCTTGTCCTTTAAGGGCTGGGATTCCTGCCTTAAACTCACACTCCCTTTTCTGGGAGTGGCCACAGGTGTGTCAGCAATGTCTTAAATTCCTGGACTCTCACTTGAAAGGATCAATGAAGCTTCAGGGACAAAGCTAAGGTTCTCATTAGGCTTAACCACAGAAAGAACCCAATTCAAGTGACCAATCCTTGTAACCCTCATCGCTTTCCCAAGCTCTCTAAGTATACTACCCCATAAAAGTCAGTGTTCCCACCTGGGATGGTGTCTCTCGCCTCCCTGCTGTGTCAGAAAGAGGCTGAGAGCCAAACCTGGGATGGAATAGACTCTTTGCTTTTGCATTGGAAAAGGCTCCTTAGTGGTGGATTATTGGGGATCCCGTAACTCTGGGCATAACACCATCACCTTCCTATATGTATCCCACTTGCTCCATGTCTGCTTTCCTCCTAGGCCACCCCTGTTCTGTATTGTGTGTGAGATTGCTGGTGTCTGTGCTCTGCGTTTGTTTCAAGTGTGGGTGACTTTGTTTTGCCAAGGCATAGCTCCAGTGTGGCTGTGTGGTGTGGTGAAGTGCATTCATGTCTTTGCTCTGCAAAATTGTTATTTCACGTGTGTTCTCGGTTGCTGAGCAGCTAAGTCAGGGGTGATTTCGTTGTCATGCTAGTTTAACTGTGTGGCCGTGGCAGCATCTGGATGGAGGGTTCTGTCCTTTGGAGGGGAGCTGTGGCCTGGAGCTAGGGTGGCATTTATATTGGTGTCTGTGTTCTGTGCCATGCTGTGTCCCTTGTCATGTTTGTGTCCTTGTGAGCAGTGATGCGTTTTTCCTTCCTCTGCCCACTGACCTGTGTTCACCGGTAGGATTGCCAGTGGATGGTTCCCCTTCAGTGCCCCTTTTTTCTCGGTCATGGCTTTCCTTCATAGGTTGGCCATTGTTCCCTCCCCCTAACTTCATGTGCTGAGTTAGCCAATGGTGTTGTCCTTCATGTGCTGCCTGAGAGCCAGGGCTTTTGTGTGTGGCATCTTTGTCTCGTTTGTCTCTGTGTGCCCTTAGTGATTCTCCCTCTTTTTGTGCTGTTTGCTGTTGTTGATTCCTACACCCAGTGTCCGTCGTCAGACACCCAGACCTTCCCGCCCTTGTAAGACCGAGTCGCTCACACACACAGAGAACTCTGAGACTCACCGGGGTGGAGGGGACATGGACAGGGGAACAGCAAAGCAGTTGCAGCACAAATTGGTGTGAGGTGGTCAATGGGAGGTACATGCATGGGAAAAGCCTTGCTTGGTGGTTGTCGTGCCATTCTTGGAGCAGCAAGCTAATGACCGGGCGGATTGCTGTCCCTGGTGCCTTTTCTGGCCTCGTGGATAATGTCCAGTGCAGGGTACTTCCTCGTTTTCAGGGCCTGTTATTGGGGGCTTATGTCACACAGTCACAGTCCATGTCTATGGCCCAGTGCGGGGGTTGGCAACTGTCCTCCATGTGGCGTTCCATCTAGGTGTCCTCATAGAGTTCATTTTTCAGGCATCTGGCTCCAGCAGCAGCAGCAGCCGCCGGATGATGTCTTGTGCTTTTTCCTGTGCGGTGGATAATGGTTTGTTAAATGACTTTGTCCGTGTGTTTTGGAACTGCCTGTAACACATTACCTGCTTGACCCACCACACAATTAATTGTTTTTCGAGAAGCCCCTTTTCGAATGCTGTACCACATTTGTGTTATTACTGCCTCCTATTGTCGGCTTTGCTAGGCGGCTCAGTCCTCTAAAGCTTACTTTCAGTGCCCAGCCCATCGCAGCCTTCACTGCCCTGTTTCCTGCCTTGGGGTTTCAGTGTGCCAACTGCACTGGTAGTGTGTCTTCATGTGACTGAGGAATGTAAGTCTGCTGCAGCTCCTGCCCCCAATGCCTCCCAAGTGTCCTCTGAGGAACTCTGCTAGGCCCTATGCATTTCCCTGCAGGTAGTTGTCTGCTTTGAACCATGGGGAGGCAGGATCTTTTTGTGTTTTATATGCTCCTAGTTTTTTTTTTCATGTGGTTTGTAGCTAGTAGCCCACTACGCAAGGTTGTTCCCCAAATGCCCCCGTCCCCCATCACACATTTTTACCCGTTGTCCTGAGGAGAGATTTCTTTTCTCTTTATAATCGCCCATGTCCCTGTGACAATACATGATAGGCACTCACCTCCTAGCTTAGCTGGTGTCTTTGGTTCATCAGGTGGGTTGTGCTTTAGCGCTTTCCTTGGCAGATGGGTCTTCGTGTGCATTTTTTTATCGAGGGGTGACCATCTATTAAAGAAAGGACAGCATTATGCATGGGTGTTTTGCCAGGCTCACATTTTTACAGTGTAAGGTGTCTGGCTTTCCCTGCGCCCTGCGGTGCAAGGTGAAAAAGTAGCTCCCACCTTGTGGAACTGAGCTTTCAGCATAAATGTTCCAAAACGGTCACACCCAGGTGGAGAGTGCAGTCCCCGTGTGACAAACGGTTCTAGGAGATAGATTGCAGAACATACTGCAGGCGTTATATGATCCCAGAAAGCCTTCACAGCCACCGGTTTTTGCTTCCTGCTCCTGTTTCAGAGTAGGTGAACCCGACTGTACGCTCCCAATAAAGACTGTTTAATTCGTTCTGTTTGGACTCGCGGTTTTTCCTCCTTAAAAAATTAACCCAAGGTACTTACCTGCACTGTTGTTTGCTATCTGTGTTGGTCGCTGTTGTCTGCGGTGTGTGCTATTCCTAGACTTTTTTCCAGACAGGGGCTCTTCCCTTACATCGGTTGATGCCGTTCTTGGAGTTACTTTTTTTGTACGTTTTCTCCCCATTTCCCTTTTGGTTGCTAGGAAAAGTCAGTACAGAACCTGTGTGCAGAGTGTGTTGGTTAGAGTGAAGAATGCATTTTGGGTTTCCAAGGCTGAGGCATGGTGTCTTCTTACTTACCGGTTTCTGAAGCCTTCCTTCTTTGCTGCAAGCTCCTTGTCATCCATGTTCTGTGTTTCACTGGGCTCGCTCGCTTCTTGATTTTCTATGGAACACCGCTTTTCCATTTTTCTTTTCCTGTTGCACAGAGGTAAAGCGACAAAGCCAACCATAAGATATTTTTTCATTTCTGAAAAAAGAAAGCTTCTTTGTTGAGTTATAGGCTTAGGTTATGAGTGCTGTTTTCTCACCACTGCCTGCTGTGGTTTAACAGTGCCTTCTGCGATTCTTTAGCCTCTGGAATCATGGCCTACGTAGGGATCAGAGATATTTTTCATGTTTCATGACTATTTCGTTTTTACATTTCACTTTTTTATTATTGCTATTGCTAATTTTTCGAGGAGCTGCAAGGAAACAGTTGTGATTTCCAGGGGATGCTGGGGGGTGAATTTCAAAGTGTGCTTCCTGCAGGTTGCGGTCCCAATTCTACTGATTATCATCTAGGACCTCAGCCCTCTTACGTGTCTAGTTTGGTTTCTCAGCTGTGAGAATCGCTCACAATGTCTGCCAGAGGTGCCCTTGGGGAGACATTCCATTTCCCAATTTGGCTGATTTCTCTGCTGGGAAGAGCCTGTACATCTTCAGTGATCCCCTCCATCAGCTCCCACCAGCTCCCAGAGACTTTGCTACTTACCTACGAGTGTCCACACGTTGCATAGAAAGTAGAGTGTAACCATTTCTCGTTGGAACCTCCTTGTTTCTTTTTTCCAATTTCTACTGCTTCTTTCCTTCCTTGCTTTCTCTTATCGGAAATCAATGCACATTTTTCATGTGAAAAGATCCCCCCAGTCTCCCATACATTCCTCCAGATTAACCTTCTTTTCTATTAGCCTCTTTGTGGTGCTTGTGCTCCGCCCTCCCCATCATCTCTCGGCGAACCCGAGTGACCCCAGGTCCCACATTCTATCAAAATGCATGAGTGCAGTGTCTGAAATGGGAAAGTTACCTACCTAGGTTCCCGGGTTTGCGTCCTCTGGCCAATGGCGGTGGTGCCACAGCCCGTTTCTGTATCCGAGGGCATGTAGTTACAGTCACAGTCCTCATGGCGTAATATTGCGGCGAAGCTGCTTTGTTAAATTTTTCTCGCTCGTTGCTGTGGTGAGGCGAGGTGTTGCACATTCTTCTTTGAGACTGGAGTGCAGAGATTTCGCCCGCTCTTTGCTCTTGCTCGTCTGCAGGACGTTGCTGCAGCTGTGCTCTAGGAGAGAAAGGGGGTTTTTGGCCTTGCTCCTGTCTTTTAAGGTAGATTCCAAGGTAGACTGTGTCACTGGCTTCCCGAGATTTCATTGGATGCTCCATTTTTGGCCTTGGGTTGTCTCCTAGCTGTGAGAGGGCAGAGATTGGTTGATGGTGACATGATGGGCATTTGATTGTCTGGCAGGGAGGGGTGCTATCCCCTGGGCATGACTGATGTTGGGCCATTAACTCGATGGAAAGTCGATGGCCTTGACAAACACTGAGTGTTTACGTGTCCTTTGTTGTGTCCTCTGGGTTCCGGAAGGAGGCCAGTTCCAGCTTGCAGGTGGCCGGCGTCTGCTGCCAGAGCACGATTGCTCGCCTTTGCCTTGGGCTCTCTGTGGCACTGTGATGGCGGGGACTATTGTGTTCGCACGATTGCTCGCCCTGCCCTTGAGGTTGGTGATGTCGAGTCAGAAGTGGGCTCATTGTGCTCAGCCTGATTGATCACCTCAGGTTAGGTGTTGGTATTCCCCATTTATTGGGGGGACCTTTGTGCTCTTTTCAAGTGTTCCCTTTAGCCTTGGGCTTGGTGTTTTCAAGTGAGGAGATGGAGTATTGTGTCAAGTGAGGAGATGGGCATTATGCTTTGTGCTATTGCTCAGCTTAGCCTTGGGCTTGCTGTTTCCAAGTGAGGAACGGGGGCCATTGTGCTGAGTATTTGGGATGTGTTTTGTTCTACTTCAGTTGATTGCTTCAGGGTTTGCTTAGGGTGGTCATGTGCTGTCTGCCTGTTCTGTCCCTGGCTTTTAGGGTCAGCGTGAGTAGTAGGGGATCCTTCTTTCGATTCTCCTAAGCTTGCGGAAGCGTAGGCAGCATCTGAGCAGGGTCCCGTCGGTTTTCGGTGAGGAAGTGAGTGTGGCACGGGTCGTGCAGGGGAGGGCAGTGGAGTGTGGGCTGGGATTGCTCCTGTGCGTTTTCCAGTTTACTGGCTTGATCAAAGTGAAAGGCGTGTCTCAGTGTCACTCGATTTTCTGCCTTGACTTGTGCATGTTGCGGTTTGCAAGGTTGCCAGAGCCCGTCTGGGGGTATGCGAGGCCGTGTGTGTCCTGCCTGGGCTCCCCTTGGCTGCTGCGATGTTCTGTTGCTTCCTTGCTGTCTCCCACCTTTGTAAAGCGCGCCTTTCCTCTCTGGTGCTGTCGTCTTCTCTTGCGTCGCCTTAATTCCATTTCTTATCCTTTGCTGCCATCTTGTGGCGGTTTTTGGAATTGCTGCCTGTGAGCTTTTTGGGTTTATTCCTTTCATTTGTGATCCTCTGCTGCCGTCTTGTGGCCGCTTTTTGAACGACGCCGTATTTTAGTAAAGTGTTTTGGCGGCATTACATAGGTGTGCTTCTTGTTTGCATTTTAGTGTCTGTGTGTGTTCCACGCCTTCCAGCGGGCTATTCTTTTTGAAGTCCTTGATATTTGCTTTCTGGGATTTCCTTATGTGTGTCTTGCGAGCTAGAGTGATATTTTCCAAGTTCCTTTTTAGTGATGAGGTGTGGCCTGTTTGCTGGGGGCCTCATTTGTTTTTAGGGGGTCTCTCTTGCAGTTTGGTGTTTTTCTTTGTCTTTGTAGTTCCTTGTGTGCGCTTTCGAAGGTTTGGTGTTGGCTTTGTGAACGCAGTGTGGAATGTAGTTTGAAACTGCTTTCTCCTCCCCCCCATCATTCTTTTTGTTGGTGATGTTTGCAGTGGTATGGTGTAGTGTAGAGCGGAGTGTGTTAGCAATGTGGCATTTCTTTGAGTAGGCTGTGTGTGTGTGTGTGTGTGTGTGTGTGTAGTTTCTGTGTGAGCCCTAATGGTGTGTGATTGTGTCTTTGTGTCCTATTTTCCTCACCTCCCAGTAACCCGTAAATCCTTGAATGGTGTGACCCTTTACAAGCAGTTATAATGAGTGACAAGCATCACTGGCTCCCGACTGTTTAGGAAGAATGTGTATTTTGGGTATGTTAGCCATATTTTCCTGTTTTGGGGTATCTGTCAGCAGGTAGTGTGTGAGTGAGTGCAGGTCATGTTATGTGTTTATGAAAGGATGATTCCCTTTTTCACAAGTTTTTACCAGTAGTGGCCATCCACTGTATCCTTAGTCCTTGGAATACCTTTTTATTCCTATTTTGCCCCCAGGTAGCTGTGAACTTTCCTGACTATTTCGTGAACAGGTGTTAATAATGGCTGGGCTCGTAGCCTGCCTGCCTTGTTTGTCCTATAAGTGCGCTTCCCTTGATGTGTCACAGCACGTAGTGTGCTCTGTCCCCTCTCCTCCCTAAAAGGAGCCTTGTGGGGCTTGTGGCTAGTATTGTCTTGTTGTATTCATGGGGTCTCTTCTGGGGTGGTGTTCCAGAATTTATCTAAGGACGCAAGTACAGCTGGCTAAGAGCATCCTCTGCCAATAGAGTGGACTCATATGGAAGACTCAAGGCGCTTATTAAATATTGGCCGAGTATAAATGACACAGGAGATGGACAGGCCATGCACGAATCACATGCGGTTTATTTACCAGAGGCCTGGTGGTTTCCAGACCTCGGCAGGCCACCCGGGGATCCCCGCCGAGAGACGCGCACACTGGACGTTGGATGGTGCAGCTGCAGCTCGGCGTCTTGTAGAGGCCTCGGCTTGTGGGTCACGGTTCGGACCCAGGCTCCACGGCAGAGTTCAGGTTTCAGGCAGGATGCAGGAAGGGGATCGGAGAGCGATTGTCTGTGGAGGAGCAGATAAGCGGCTCTCATCTCCTCCGGAGCTTGCTGTCTTTTATGTGCTCAAGTAGATATCTTCAGTGTGTGTTCAGTGTCTATTATCAGTGGGTTCAAGGTGTTTGGCCTTTCTGTCTTTATTTGTGGGGTACAAGCTTCTTTATCTCTTACATGCATATGTCTTCTAAGGGCGTTCACACTTGATTCCACTCTGTAATATGTCACACACAATTTCTTATTTTATATTTGTATTTTATCCTTCTTATTATTATTACTATAATAACTGGCTTGATCAAAGTGAGATGAATGTGGAAGTGCAATTCGTTTTTCCGCTTTGCATTGCGCATGTTGCGTTTTGGAAGTATCCCACAGGATATTTGGAGTTATGCGCCGCCGTGTGTGCCTTGCCTGGGATCCCCTGGGGTGCTGGGATTGTGTGTTGCTTCCTTGCAGTTTCCCGTCTTTGTAAAGCGCGCCTTCTTCCTTCTCTGATGATCTCGCCTTTCTTCTCTTGCGGCGCGTTAATTCCATTTATTATCCTTTGCTGCCATCTTGTGGCGGTTTTTGAGATTGCTGTCTAGTTCTTTCGGCGCGTTCGTTTCGTTTCTTATCCGCTGCTGCCATCTTGTGGCTAGTATTGGGACAGCAGCCTATTTCATTGCGTTTTGGCGGTAGTGCCACGGGCTAGCTTTTCCTTTGCAGTTTCGTGTCTGTGTGTGTTCCAGGCCTTCCTCCGTGTGTTTTCTTTTTAAGCACTTGATTTTTGCCTTGTGGTGTTTCCTTGTGTGTGTTTTGAAAAGGCAGAGCGATTCATTCTAAGTTCATTCCTGGTGAGTAGGTATAGCCTGTTTCCAGGGTAGCTCATTCGGTTCCAGGAGTCACTGTTGAAGTGTGCCGTTTTTCTTGGGATTGCCTTTCGTGGCGGGTGTTAGCCCTGGAAGGGTTGCTGTTGGCTTTGTCACCTCAATGTGGATTTATGTTTGAAACTGCTTTCTCGTTTCCCACACCCTTCTCTTTGCCGTTGCCCCGCATGTTCGTTGATCCTTGCAGTGATAGGATGTAGTGTAGTAAGGAGTCTAGCAGCGATGCGGTTTTTCTTTGGGCAGGCTGTATGTGTGAGGTTTCTGTGTCAGCCCTCAAGGTATGTGATTGTGCCGTTGTATCACGGTTTCATTATGTCCCGCTATCTGTAAGCTGTTGAATGGTGTGCCCCTTTCCGAGCAGTTGCAATGACTGGCAAGCATAGCTGGCTCCTGAATGATGGGCTAGGATGAGCATTTTCTACATGTTCTCCAAATTTCCTTGTTAATAGCTAGCTGCCGGTATATAGCGCCCAAGTGAGTGCAGGTCCTCTTATGTGCTTATGAAAGGGTGGTTACCCTTTAGTGTTCTGAGTGCTTGGAATTCGTTCTTCTTCCTTATCGACCCCCAGGTAGCTGTGCGCTTTTTTGGCGAGCTCTTGAGTAAGTGTTAATGATGGATGGGTTTATGGCATTTTACGTGTGTCTGAAAAGTGCACTCTCCTTACTGTGTGATAGCAACTTCTCTGCTCAAGTCCCTATAGCCCTAATTGTGTGGTGGTGGATTTTGTGGCCACTACTAGCTTGTTGCAACACTGGGGTCTATTGCGTGTTGGTCATGTCTTTGAATTGCAATGCGTGTTTTTTCCCATAGGGAGCCTTGGTGTTCCCTTTATGTTGCTCAATCTTGTGGAAACGGCCCTTGATGGTGTCCGTGGGTTTCCTCTATCATTGCTTGCGATGTGGCCATTGGCTGCGATGCATTGGATTGATGAGAGAATTTCAAGTGTTGGTGGTCATATTGGCAGGGTGCATCACATTTGCATCCTAACTCTTTCCTTTGTTTTCGTATATCCTTTGTATTCTCTTCCCTCTGCTACTGTTTCCCCCCATCCACTTTGGAGCTATTTTCTAGTTCAGTGAGTCAAGTGTCCCCTAATACCTCACTTAGACTCTTCCTTACATTTGATATTTTAGCTGGTTCTCTTCATCTTCACTCCCCCCTTTAGGCTTATTGTTTTCTTTTTTGTATCACAGCAGAATTTAGGGTAACAGTCACAGTGGGGTGAAAAATTAGTACATTGTTGGCCAGTCAGCCCCAGGCACTTGTTGCTGCTGTTGTGCATTGGTAGGTGTGGCGTGCCTGCTGGTGGGTCGCTATATTCCTCTTCAGTTTTGTGTTTTCCCCAACCAAAGCACTGCCCTGCTCTGCCACTTCTCTGGTACTGAGATGAGTGGCGGATGGGCCTTTCTGCTGTCCCCGCAACCAAAGATGCTGGATCTTCATGGCTTTATTGTTCTCATTGCAGATTGTCCTCTTCAACTTTGGTACTTGTGTGTACCCCCAACACAGAATTCCAATGTCCTGAGTTTTCATTGACTCCCTATGTGTTCTTTCTATGGCGTCTATTCCTTCAGGTATGACATCAGGCTGTTACTTTTTTTGTGTGTGGAGCTGCTGATGCTGTTTTGTGAAGTGCAGTGTGTGCTCATGGATATGACGCCGTATTGTTGCGCTGCTTTGGTTGGCATGGCAGCAGACTGTGAAAGCATGAGTTGGCCGATGGTAGCACGTTCCATTCATAGTTTTTCCCGTGAGCAAGTCCCGCATTCCTTACAGTGATCAAGTGCAAGTCACCAGAAGCTTATTGCTGAGCATGTCAGGTTCTTGTTCATGTTTCCACCCGCCCTGTCTCCTTCTATTGCCAATGAGTACATGGTCCAATGAGGGAAGTGATCACCGTTCCTTTTGTAATGTCTGGGAGCCTTCAAGCAATGCACTTTTCCTTTATGTCTTGTAGGTCTTGTGATGTTGCGGATAAGTAAATGTGGCATATGCAATAAGTACTGCCACGTAGGAGTCCGTTGTGTGCTCGTATTGCGATTCTGTGTTCTGATTTTTGGCTCAGCCCGTATTCATTCCATTCCATGTCTGCCTGTTATCAGAAACAATTCCTTTGGATCTGACAAGCAGTAAGCAGGTGCTGAGCAGTTTCTTGGAGCTGTGCGCATTCTTTCCAGTGGTCGTCCTTCTCTGTTCCTGTTTCGTGATGGCATTTTGTTGTTTCATGGCCACCTTGTGGTTATTTGTTCGAAGCGGTGCCATGTGACCTTTCATCCTGTTGTGGTACCTCTTGCAAGCGCACTTTTCAGTTTACCTAGTTGTGTTTTGTTGGTGTGATTGCATGAGATCATGGTAGCTGCAATCCTGGTTGCCCTCTGGATGTTGTGTGCAGCCTTCTTTGGGTGTTACAGCCTCCTTCTATGACTGTTAATGTGTCCCTGTGGGTTCTTCATGTCTCAGGAGCTGCGTGGAAGCAGTCCGCAGCCACATAGTGTACTTCTTTTTCTCTGCCGTGCCTTCTACTTTCCCAGTCCTGATTTGATGTAGTCGTGCGCTGTCCAGGTGCTGAATTACTGTATTGCTGTGCCCAATCGTTTCCCCCTTTTCCTGTCACTGAGTGTTTGTGTGCTTGTGGACCACAGAAATTCCTTGTATTTAGCGTTCTGCTTGTAACGATTCGGTGGTGTTCGTGCTCATTGTGTGCGAAGTTAGTGCCGATTGCGATGTTTTCCAAGTTTGCAGATTTTAAGTAGTCCCTTCCACTCCAAAAATGCCCTCGTTGTGCAGGCTTTGGGTACAGGCCCTACGGGGCGATGCATGTTCCCTTCTAGGTTTGTTGTTGTGTGCACTTCTTGTGCGTGGTTGGTGTATTTTGTAGTGTGGGAGGCGCCCCCTGCTCTGTGTGCCATGATGGTGTGCACTGTCAGTGTGCTGTGCTGCTGAACTGTGTTTGATGTGCTAAGTTTTTGTGTTGAAAGGTGTAGTCCATTCAAAGTATATTGGTGGTTGCGAGGATGTAAAAGGGTATTTGTGAGTCTTGTTGCTGAAGCAGACAGCCTATCTGATGTTTCTGCAAACTTTGTGTGTGGATTGTAGCGGATCCTTGCACATGTGCAGGGTAGTTCATTCTACTGCAGTGTTGACGAGCAGAAAGGGTGGTTGGTGCTGCGTTCCGCTCTTTTAGGTTGTCCTAAAAGGGAAAGTGTGTCACTGGCTCAGATGTCATTCCTTGGAAGACAAGTTCAGCGTGTGGGGAATATGTCATAATGAGAATGGCAGCGATTGGTCGATGTGCTGGTCATTTGCTTTTCTTGCAGGGAGGGGTGCTGTGTGATTGGCCTGAATGACGTTGGGCTATGGGCTCCATAGCCGAGATAGACAGCGAGTCGCCTCGCCCCTTGTGGTGACCTCAGGGTTCAGGGAAGAGGGTCGCTCCAAATCGGTGCTCAAGCTTGTGTGTAGGTGAGCTGTGCTTGTAGAGGTCAATTGGTCAGCTCAGCCTTGGTCTTTGTGTTGCTAAGGGTTAAGGGAGACCCTATTGATGTTTGTCAGAGTCTGTGCTGTCTGATTGCATTACTGCTTGGGTTGCTTAATGGTATTCTCTGCATAGTGCTGTGGGATCCATCTGTCTGTGGTTTGATTTTGGGGGACAGTCTCTGGATAACAGTTCCTTTGGTGTTTTTGTCCCAGGCTCCGGAAAGCATGTGTGCCATCTGAGCGTGGTTCCGACGCTTGTTGGAGTGCAGGTGATTGGTGCAGGGGGTGCGGGGAGGGCATCTTTCTGCGCAGTGTGAGTGATTTGGTTGTTCTCCCTCTAGTGCGGTCATCAGAGTGGAGTTGTGTCTGCTTGTGCTACTTTTTGTAGGTGTAAGTGGTGTGTGATTTGCTTAGCAAACATTCACGACCTCGGTGACAGGCAATGGTGGCCATCGTTGTTTTCAACTATCCATGCATTGTGGCTTTGCGAATTCATTTGCATTGCTTGTCTGTGAGGAGCGCCTTCCGTCAGAGAATACTTTGGCTTTTTTGCTTGTGATTTTCTTTTGTAATCTTCTGCTGCCATCTTGTGGCCATTTTCGGAATTGCTGTCGTTGGGTTTTTGGTTAAGTATAGTGCTTTTGTGATCCTCTGCTGCCATCATGTGGCCATTGTTGGGATTACAGTGAATTTCAGAAAAAGTTTTTTTGGGAGAGGTGTTTGGATTTGATTTGTTTGGTATGTTCTGTGTCTGCTTTGGGAATTTTATCGTGTCATTGCTTTTCCTCCACTCTTGTTATGATCGCTGGAATTTATTCATGAGAGACGATTTTTTTGCGGTGCAGAGATTCGTATGCCATGTGAAGTGGTGTTTTCTGAGAGGGTGAGTATATGTACCTTGAATGACTGCTGCTGTTTGATCTTTCCTTTGTGGGTGGCGATGCATTGCCTGCCTGTTCGCTTTGATAGCGTCATGTGACTGAGGTGCGAGAGTGCTGTTGTTAGGGTCGAAACGCTCTCCGCTGAAAGGAAGGCTCCAAGAGACGTTCTCATGCAAACAGCAAAGGGTTTATTCACCAGCATGCTGGGGCTCGCAACATATTCTGAAAACAGAGCAGAGGCTGAGAGCCTCGAGTCCATACAAAACTGAGTTAATATAGTATGTGCCAAGCAACAGGGTTATACAGAGTTTTGTGTCATACAGAGTTTTATTTCCTCATTCCTGCACACATCTCACCATCTACAGACTCCGCATATTTCTGGTTACCATGGTGTTTTTACAATAGATGGGACTGATGGTTATCTCTGGGTTAGTTTCTGGAGACATTGGGACCATGTCTCCAGTCACAATTTTGCTACAGGTTGTCTTGTGACACAAGATTATCAGCCTACACCTGCGTAACAGCATCCCAGGAGTTTATGCTATGTTCTCAACCATGAGTCTGTAATTACAGGATGTAACTGGGGGATATCATTTTAGGTGAGCTGTGTTAACTCCGGCCCAATCTTGATTTTTGCAACCTTACACTGTTTTCGCTGTTTCTCTTTCTCTGTGCCTTTTCCTTGTGTTGCTCGTTCTTTGATCATGTTTGTGCTCCTGTTACTTTTTAGATGCTCTACCGTGTATCCATGACTGTGTACGTGAAGATTTTTGTTTCATTTTCTGTTGGCATGTTTTCCCTTTACTTCTTTACAGGCAGGAAGGGTAAGGAAGAGAGTTGGAAACAGACACGGTAGTGGTGCTCTTCATGCCTGCTTCCTGCACGGATTTTCCCGTGGCCATGTGCTTTCCCTCACACAAGGCACATGTGGTACACTACGTTCCGGCTTACCTACCGTGCTTGCGTCCTGAGGCTGTTGTTGTCTAAACAGAGGTCGGGCCTTTAGGGTGGGACAGAGGGCATTTCCACTTGCAGATGGTCTTTCTGCTCAATACTTGTTTTTATTCTCATGTGTGAGCGTTTCCACTCTGTCTTTGCTGTCCTTGTGTTGTTATGGCAGTGACTGCTGCTGAGAAATGATTGTGATGCACATTTTTTTTCCCATTGAGACTTTTTTTTATCTTGATGCCTTCGTGTCATTGAGGACCCTGCTTTCACATTTTATGTGCTGTGTTATTTCATGTTAATGTGTGGTGCTCAGCTGCTGTGTCTTTTCTTTTGCTAGGCGGTTTCAATTGTCTGCTTCCCTGTTGTCGTGTGTTTGCGTTAGGATCCATTCCTGTGTGTGTTATTCAGCAAAGGCCCATGTTGCATGTTCTCAAGTTGGTTTTCCTTGCTTGTTTGGGGGCACTGTGAATGATCGCTCTATGAGGGTGAGCGTCAGCTCTTCCCTGGATGGTGTTGCTTTGAAAGAGCAGGTGTGCTGTTGCTTGGTAGACAATTGCTGAGGGTCTTATTTGGCATGTTTGCAGAGCTTTCCTTTGTGGGCGGTGCTATTTCTTTTGGGTGCATCGGCAGATTTTAGTTGATGTCTTGTGCTTGCTGAATTTTTCCCTGTTAGGTCAGTATCCTCATTTGTCAAGGTCTTTATTGACGTCATCATTGCGTTGGTCCTGCCTATGTTAAGATTGATTTGTTGTAGTGTGTATGTGCAGGGCAGCAGCTATATCTTTTCTGTTGTCCTATGCATTTTCCTGCTTGTAGTGTAGGTTGCATTACGTTTTCCATCTTCATAGGGTCTCAATCTTTGTTGCGCATTGGCTTGCTGCCAAGTTTTGTGGCGGTGGTCCTGATGTCCTCTTGTCTCTGTCGTGGCATTGTGTGTTTGCTTGCAGTTGTATTGTGTCTGTGAGAAATTTTTTCTTGGCGCCAGGTTCATTTGAGAAAGATGAAGCTGCATTTGCTGTGAAATCAGAGATGGATTTCCTTTCCGTATGTTTAGTTTCATGCACTGTATATTTGCATCCTGTCAGGATGTTTGCTTCTGTGTGGAAGGTTCCTACAAGGAGTTTTTGTCTGCCTGAAGTTGTGGTTGTTGTGGAGGGTCTTTCTGATAGGTGTGAGCGTTTGCATGTTGTGTTTCCTCTGGCTATCATTTTGCACTAGTATGGAATGCTAGCCATGTTTCTGGAATATTTTTCTTTGCTTTGGCGTTGCTGTGAATATCACTGTATTTGTTGTGTCGCTTCAATCAGTTGTTTTACATTTTCCCCGTTTTCTGTTTGCCCATGGATGGTGTGCAGTGTTTGTGTTGCTGCAATGCATGCTTCAGCACTTTAGTTTCTCATACTGGGTGGCCGACTTCCTTGACGTGTGAGAGGTCACATGCGTAAGGTATCACTGATGCTCTTGATGCTCCTGTGATATTTTTTTTTCATTTTACCTTACCCTATGGTTTGATTTATTATGTTTTTGCAGGACCTTGGTTATCTGACTCTGTGTGTCGGTAGTCTCCCATTGTATCTTTTGATGTGTGGCTCAGCCATCATTGTTTCCTTCCATTCCCTGTTTGTTATCCAAAGCGTTCTTTGCTGTGAGCTGTGAAGCATTTCGCAAGTGCGGAGCATTATCTACAAATGTTGTATGCCTTTTTAAGTCATGTTGTTTCTGAGTTCACGTTAGATGCTTGCACATTGGTTTTCCTATGGCCGCGTTGCTGTTATTTGCCCACTGTATTGACACAATTACTTGTATCCCAGCATTGTGTGTCCCATGCATGATGTTGCTAAGGTACCTTGTGTTTCATCCGAGAGGTTGCGTTAGAGCACAGTAGGCTGGTCCTCGTTGCCCTGTGAATTTAGTGTGAAGAATATTGTGGGCAGTGTAGCGTCTTCCCCTCCTGCCTGCTGTTTCCCATGGGATCCTCGGACCTCAGCTGCTGCAGCAGAGCACTCTGTAATCATACAATGTTCTTTGCTGTGCAGATGGGCAAGAAAGTTCTCCGCTTCCCGGCATAGATCTGTTGGCTGCTGACTTTGTCCAGCAGCTGAATTATGGCATTGCTTTGCTCACTCATTTGGCCCTTTTCCCGTCGCAGAGTGTTTGCGTGCGTGTGGACCAGAAATGTTCCTCGTGTTCAGAGCGCTGCATGTTGTGTAGTGGTAGTGGTTATGTTTGCTGCAGTTTGTCTGTTAGGAGGACGATGCCTTTTAAAATCGCCAATTCTGCGAAAGTTGCTTCCCATCCTGTAGATTCTTTGTGATTTTGTTATTGTAAGATCTATAGAGTGCCTTTCATTACAATTTAATGTTTGCATTTTGGAATTATGAGTATTATAATTATCGTTAGTAGTGCTTTTTTGAGGAGTATGTGGGAGACTGTTCTTCTTTCAAGGGCATGGTGTGACATGACTTTTGTTATGTTCTGTTTCAAGGTTGAGGTTCCTGAGGCTGTAACCCGTCATTTGAGTCCTCGTTTCTGTTCCAGAGAGACTTCTGTCATTCAGCTGTCAAATAGCCGTAATGTCTTCTGGAGCTGGCCCACTAGGCCTTATGGCTTTTCTGCTTGTCAAGACATTTTCTTCCGTTGCTTATTGGTCTTCTCTCTCAGGTTGCCCGTGCCCTCTTATTGCTCCCAGAGACATTGTTAGTTGATTAAAAGGAGCCTGACATTTGTCAAGCAGGGAGAGTGTGTCTCTTATTCTTCTGAGTTTGCACATTTAAGGAGTCCCTTTTTAAGCCTTGGTTCTTTCTTTTTTTAAATTTTTGGAAAGCAGAACTTATTTGTCATCTTGAATAAGCTGTGGAAAGCTGCATTTCCCCTGATTATGTGTGGTGTGCCTTCCAGTGTCCCTTCCCAGTGCTTGCGCTTTGCCCTCATGACCAGTTCACACTTTTTTTGACTGATGTGAGGGAGGTTTGGCATACTCCCCAAAGAAAGGGTGTGTTGTAGCAGCAGTGGGCAACTCACCCAGGTTCAGTTGATGCCGCGCAGGCTGCAATGCAAAGTGCGACGGGCCCTTTACTGGACCCATGTGCCGAGTCATAGTCCACATGGTGCTCCTGGGAGAGCTGGTATGTCTTTCTATTTCTTTGCTGCAAGGAGGCGACTGTGGAGTCCTGCCTGCTGTTGCCTTAGGTCCCGGTCTTGATTGTCACTGCTCTTTGAGGTAGTGCATGGCACCATCTTAAAGAGGAGTGGTGGCATGCGTAAAGGAGAGTTTGCGCCATGCTGCACTCTTTTAGGTTGCCCTTCAATGGAAAATGCGTCCCTGGTCCAGGTGTAATTCATCGGAAGTGTTTTTCAGTGCATGGGGTGTGTCTCAGGCACTAAAGGCCAGAATTGGGCGAGGAGTTGCACTAGATGCATTTTTTTCTCATGCTTTGAGGGGTGCTGTACGTTTTACATGTCTTCTATTGAGTTATGGGCTCCGTCGAGATGGCAAGGAGGTAGTTTGTGCCTCACGTTTCTTGTGCCCTCAGGGTTCTTGAAGCAGGGAAGTTTGCAGTTATTTAGACAGCTTGTAGATTGGTCATCTTTGTCTCTTGGTGTTTCTGTTGTCCAGTGATGAGGGAGATCCTTGTGCTGAGCCTTGGAATATTTGATGTCTGGTTACATGCCTCGTGGGTCGCTTTACGGTTTACTGTGGGCAGTGATGTGTGTTCCATCTGTTGTTGGCTTTATTTTGTGGGACAGTCTGTGAACTGGAGCGTCCTTGTTGCGTTTGTCCTGGACTCCTGAAAGCACATGTAGTGCCAGAGCACAGTGCCGGTGTTTTTCTGTGTGGAGGTTCTTGGCGCAGTGGATGCGGGGCGGGAGGCGCTGTGCGGAGTGTGACTTTGTATGTGGGCCCCTATCTTCAGTGCGGTTACCAGTTAAGGAGTTTAATGTTGTCCTTTGCTGTCCTGTTGCTAGTTGTGTGAGTTGTGTTTCACGGGCATTCCAGACCTCACTGGCAAGCATTAGCGTCCGTTGGCCCTTTGTGGGCTCCTCTGCGTTGCAGGCTTTGTAAATTGCTTTCGGTTTTCCGTCTGTGAAGCGCCACTTCCCTCTCAGATGCTCGGTGTTTTTTTGTCTTTCTGATCCTAAATTTCATTTGTTATCCTTTGCTGCCAACTTGTGGCCACTTTAGGAATTGCAGTCTGTTTGTAATTTTGACCCGTGGATTTCGTTTGGGATTATCTGGTGCCATCTTGTGGTCATTGTTTGTTATTGCATCCGATTTGGAAAAGCTTTTTGGTAGCGGTGTTTAGGTGTGCTTCCTGTTTGTGTTCATGCTTCGTGTGTGTTTCTGGCGTTCCATGGGGTCTTCCTTTTTCTTGCTTTCTGTTTATGACAGCAGGGATTGTTTCCCCTGTGTCCTCACAGACGATTCATTTCCATTGCGGTCCTTCTGATGCTATGTGAACTTTCTTTTCTCAAGAAGCTGATTTGGCGCTCCATAGATCTTTGCTGCCCCTTGCTCGTTCGTTTGGGGGTGGCAGTGCATTGTCTGTCTGTTAGTTTTGGTAGCGCAGTTTTCCTGTCTGTGTCCTCTCTCTTTGGCTTGCGTGATCTTCTATCTTTCAGGTGCTCTTTTCTCCTTTCAGATGCTGTTGGGTGCAGGCAGGCAGGCAGGCAGGCATGCATGCCTGCATGTACGCTTGCATTTTAATTCCCTTTGGGTTGACATGTTTTTTCTTGACATGTTTTACAGTTTACTTTTTATAGGTAGGAAAAGGCGAGGAGATAGTCGGGAAAGTGGGTGGTGGTGGTGCATTTCATGCCTGCCTCCTGCACGAATCTTCCCACGGGAATGTGTTCTGTCTCCTACAGGCGCATGTGATGGGGTATATTCGTATAGAATAGCCGCCCTTGCATCCTCAGGGTGCTGCTATGTTCACAGAGGTGGATTTCTTAGGTATGCACGGTGGGCATTTCCCAACATAGGCAGTGTGTGTCCTCATCTCTCCTTTTCTTGTTGTTGTGACGGTTTTGCCATTCTGTCTTGTGTGCCCTCATGTTTGCGGTGCAGTGGGTACTACCAAGAAATGATTGCAGTTCCGTGTATTTCAGGTTATTTCCTTTTCTTCCCTGATGCTTTTATGCCGTTGGTGTTGCCTCCCTATTTCCTGTGGGTCTGCATTTCCAGGCAGTGTTTGCTGTGTGTTCTATTCGCATGTCCTGTGTAATGCTGTGCACTGTGTGGTGTCAGGTTTCCTGTTGGTGTGTGCTTATGGCAGAATTCCTTGCTGTGTGTGCCATTCCTTAAGGTTTTCTTTTGGCACATGTTAGTGCTATCTTCCCATTTTTGTTCTCATGATTTGGGACAGTGTGATATACTGTATTGGCTGTTTTGTGCATGGTGCCTCTGAGGTGAATAACGTTTACTGTTGTCTGACTTCTGATTGTTCAGGGTCCTATGTTACGTGTATGAAGTTGTTTCCTTTCTGGATGTCGCTCTTCTTTCTGGGTGGTTGTGATGGCATCCAGTGTTTGTCCCTGTGGTCTCACTGGCTTTGGTTACAAAGGGTTATTTGCCTTTTAAGAGCTTTTTTTTTTGCGTCAGCCGTGTATTCCAAAAAGTGGTATTTGCTGTCTGCATTATTTTGTGGTTCGTTTACTTTAGTTTCTGTTCTTCGTGAGTGTCGTGTGAGTTTTGAGTTTCTTATTGATATTTTCCTGATATGCTGGGCATCATGTTGTCCGTGTTGAGTTCCTTTTTGTTTTGTTTGGCACCGGGGTGTTTGTGGTTGGGCTGAAGCAGGTTTTCCCCCAGTATTTATGTCATGGTCTTTGTGTGAGAGAAAAGTGATAGTCTCTGTCCTGGTATTGTATTTCATTCTGTCTTGATGTCAACACTGTTGTCCATTTTTCCCTTGTGTAGTCGAGAGTGCAGGGGCGGGTGGCTTGTCGTGTTGGAGAGAGGGTACTCGTCCAAGTAGGAAAGATAGATGTTGTTTGTAGTTTTGTTGTCATGTGTGTGTGCCTTCATGTGTGTGTCATTTTAGTTTGTTTTGTGGTTTTGTGCTTTGTGGCAGGTACGATTTGAGGCTCAAAGCTAATGATTCCTTTCTGTGCTTCTGTGTGTGTTTCTAATGTCAAGGTGGTTGTGTTTTGGTGCAGATAGGCAAGTGTGGTGGCCATGATTTGTTGATGTGTTGTTTTTGTAATTCATGTTGTGATATTTTGCGGGATGGTGTTCCCCCATTTCAATTCCCTTCCGAAGAGTTGTGTCAGCTGTTCCTGTGGGTTTGTGTGGTTGCAAAGGTAAGATTGAGCATTATTGTGTGGAGTGAAAGATCCCAGGCTGCATTGTGGCGAAGGCTATGTGCATTTTTTTTCACGTCCCAAGCATTGGGTGTTTTGTAGGCAACTGATGGACGGTTTTCCGTCATGCTTGTTTTTAGCTGTGCATCCCTATCCCTGTTTGTGTGTAAGGGATGAGTTATGAAAACATATGCATGTGAGTGGTCCCAGATATTTGAGGGAGCTGCGAGGTGTCCTAGAGGTGTTTGTGTATAAGGGTATTATTTAATGGGGTCGTTCCTGTGTGGGGATGTGAGGTTCCTTGTGAATAGTCTGTTGTATGGTTGGGCTCCACTCCTTTCCATTACAGGCTTAATTCATGTATAGTGTTTTTCCTTTTATTTCTTTTTGTTCTTTATATATTTTACTTTTTGTTTTTCTGAGAGAGGAAGGGAGAGAGAGATAGTCAGGAACATGTATGATAAAGAGACATCGGTCGGCTGTCTCCTGCTCGCTTCCTGCTGTGGATATGCCTTCTGTCAGGCTACGTGTCCGTGATGAGAATAGGACTTGGTACCTTTCACTGTGTTGAGGCTGATGGTCTATCCATTTACCCAGACCTGTTTTGGCTGATGTTCCTTTTCTTGAAGTCCAGTGAGTGAAGCTGGGAGTTCAATGTGTGACATGTGTTTCTGGTCTGTATTCCTTGGTTGTCGCTTATGCTGTCGGTTTGTGTGTGTGTTGGTGTGCCGGTAATGGTGCTAAGGATAAAATAAGAATGAAAAATAATTATTTGTTTTGGCATATTAGCGAGTGGATTGAGATGTTGATGCCCTTTAAAGGTACGAGCATGTAAGAGACAGATAAATTTGTGTCGTTCATGTAAAACCTTAGAACAGAGCACCTGGGATCTATTGATAAGACACAGTGAAGAGATACTGAAGATGTGTGCTTGAGCCTTTACAAAGAGAGCAAGGTTTGTGGGAGATTGAAGGTGCTTGTCTGGTACTGCATAGATGGCTGCTCTCCGCTCTCATTATTCTATGTTGTCTGACCTCTGTGCTCTACCGTGGACCCTGGCTCCGAGACATGAGCCGCAATCTGACGCGTGCAAGATACACCGAGCTGTAGCTGCCATGTTGAACGTCTAGTGTGTGTGACTCTGGGGTGAATTTCAGAGTGTGCTGCCTCAGGGTTGTGGTCCTGAAGCTAGAGATTCTCATGTAGGACTTCAGCCCTCTTATGTGTTTTATTTACTTGCCCAGCTGTGTGAATTGAGTGCTGTGTCTGTTGGAGCTGGCCTGAGAGGCTTTTTTAGGAGCCCTCCCCTTGGCAAGACATTGCATTCCATTTTTTGTTGGATTTCCTTGCCGGGAAGTCCGTGTATCCTCAAGGATGCCCTCCTTCAGTTCTAAGAGAGATTCCTACTTGCCTAGGAGTTCCCAGAAGTTGTCCAGGAAGGAGAGTGTGCCCCCCTTTCTCCCTGGAACTTGTTTCAGCTTTCACATTTGGGCTCCCTCCTCCCTTGCTTTCTGTTCTCAGAAATTATTGCTGTTTTTTCATGTGAAAGAGAGACCGCAGCCTCTCATACATTGTCTACAGATTAACCTTGTTTTCCATTAGCCCTTTAGTTGTGCTTGTGCTCTGCCATCCCGATCATCTCCCAGGGAGCCTGAGTGACCGAGGTCGGACATTCTGTGGAAATGCAGTAATGTAGCTTATGAAATGGGCAATTCGCCCAGGTTTCCGAGGTGCGTCGTCTGCCGCATGGCGGAGGCGCCATGTACCATTCCTGGATCTGAGGCTATGCAGTTCCAGTGAGAGTCTGCATGCCGCATCTCCAGGGAAAGCTGCTTTGCTAAATCCCTCCTGCTCGCAGTTGTGCTGAGGCAAGTGTGAGGTGCATTGCTTATTCTTCGACTGCAGTCCAGAGATTCCACCTGCCATTTGTTTGCATGTAGTGAAGGCCATTGCTGCAGCTGTGCTCCAGGAGAGAAGGGGGTTTTCAGCCCTTGGTCCGCTCTTTTAAGGACTTCTCTAGGGAAGGGTGCATCACTGGCTCCCTGATAATTCACTGGATGTGCAATTTGGGGATTGGGTTATCTCTTAGCTTTGAAAGGGTAGTGATTGTGTGAGTGGTAAGATGATGGCATTCCCTTGTCTGGCAGGGAGGGGATCTGTGCCTTTGGATTGCCTGATGTTGGGCCATTACCTCGATGGACATGAGAAAGAATGAGTTGTCTTTCGCTCATTGTTGTCTCCTCTGGGTTCCTGAAGGAGGCCAGTCCCAGCTTGCAAGTAGGTGGCCTCTGCTGCCAGGTCATGGTTGCTGGGGTTTGTCTTGGGCTGTGAATGGCACTGTGCTTGCACCATTGCTTGTCCTGCCTTTGGGCTTGCTGATGGCAAGTGAGAAGGGGTCCCATTGTTATAATCCCAAGTGATCATCTTAGCCTTTGCCTTGCTGTTGCCCCTTGAGTAGGGGATCATTGTGCTGAGCCCAATTGCTCGCCTTGGCCTTGGCCTTGGGCTCTGTGTGTTCAGTTGAGGAAGGGGGATATTGTGAGATGCTTGATGGCTCACCTTAGCCTTGGGCTTGGTGTTCTCAGGGGAAGAGGGGAGCCATTCTGTTGAGCATCTGAATGTGTTCTGTACTATTGTGCTCTAAAGTGGATTGCTTCCAGTTTTGCTGAGAAAGGAGGGTGATGTGGTGTTTGCATGTTTTTGTGGCAACTTTTGTGGTTAGCATGAGAAGCACAGGATCGTTTGCTCAATTTTTTTAATCTCTGCAAAATGCACAGAGTAAATGAGCAGCACTGTGGCGGTTTTCATTGTGGAGGTGAGTGTGGCAGGGGATGGGGTCAGTTATTGCAGTAGAGTGCAGGTTGCGATTGCTTCTGTGTGTTTCCCCATTTACTGCCTTGACTAAAGTTAGGGAATGTCTGCTTGTTATTCATTTTCCCGCTGAGTTGTGCGTATGGCTTTTAACAAGCGTTTTTGGGGTGAATTTGAGGTGTGCGCTCCGGTGTGCTCTTTTTGGTGTGTCCTGGGGTTATGGGTTTGCTTGCTGTTTTCTTTCCGTTGCCAGACTTTGAAAAGCGCGCTTTCCTTATATAATGCCCTTGTCTTTCTTTCACTGCGGCTCCACAATTGCATTTCTTATCCTTTCCTGCCATCTTGTGGACACTTCTGGGATTGCTGTCTGTTTGCTTATTTGGAGCTTTCGTTTTATTTCCTATCCTCTGCTGCCACCTTGTGGCCTGTTTTGGAACTGCGGCCTATTTTATCGGTGTGCTTCCCTTTTGCAGTTTTGTGTTTGCATGTGTTTTTTTTACAGGCTCTTAGAACGTTCATTCTTTTTCTGTTCTTCATTTCTGCGTTTTGAAATTCTTTGTCTCTGCCATGGAAGACGGCACAGTTCTTTTTAAGTTCCTTCGTAGTGACATGGTGTGAGTTGTTTCCCGAGAAGTTCATTGGGTGCTATGGGTCTCTGTTGTGCCCTGCGGTTCCTTTTTTGAATTTCAGTTTATCGTGTGAGGAAGGAAGGGTTGCTGTTGGCTGTGTCACCGCAATGTGGAATGCAGTTTGATGCTGCTTTTTACTCCGCTGCCCCCCCCCCCCTTTCTCTTTGCATTTTGCTGCCCCTTATGTTAGTTGCGGCGATAGGATTTAGTGTGACAGGGAGTGTGGCAGCAATGCGGCATTTTGTTGGGTAGGGCAGACGTGTGCAGTTTCTGTGCCAGTCCTTACACTGTGTGATTGTGCCATTGTAGTACAGTTCCCTCACCCTCCCACTACACCCTTTACGTCCAGTTGTAGTGAGTGGCAACCATAGGTGGTTCCTGAGTGATTGCTTAGCATGTGCACGTGGGCCTTGCTCTCTAAATTCTCCTGTTGTTGGCCAGCTGCTGGCATATAGTGTCCAAGTCAGTGCAGGTCCTGTTATGTGCTCATTAGAGGATAGTCCCCTTTCCTCCGGTTTCCCAAAGCAGCGGCAACCCACTGTTTTCACAGTTCTTGAAATCCATTCTTCCTGCTAATCCACCTCCAGGTATCTGTGCGGTTTCCTGACTAGCTGTTTAGGAGGTGTTAGTGATGCATGGGATCATAGCATGCCTTGTGTCCCTGAAAAGGGTCCTTCTTTTGCTGTGTGACAGCACCTTCTGTGCTGCATCACCTCCAAGTATTATTAGCGTGGTTGTGGAGTTTGTGGCTCGTACTGTCTTGTTGCATCCATGGGGTGTCCTGTGTGGTGGACATGTCTTTCACTTGCAATATGGGTGCAGGTCTGCACTGCGTGTGTTTTTTTAATGGGGAGCATTCCTGTACCAATGTTTTAACTTCCTGAACCTTGTGGAAATAATCACTGATGGTATCCCTGGGTCTATTCTATCAGTGCTTGCGGTGTGGCCTTTGGGTATGATGCATTGAATGGGTGGCAGAGTTGTAAGTGTGGGTGTTCACATTTGCAGGGTGCATCATCCACTTGGGAGTCATCTTGCAGCTTTGTCATGTCTTACCTAATACCTCACTTAGTCTCTTCCCTCCCTTTGATATTCTACCTGGGTCTCTGTGTCTTTACCTCTTACTCCAGGCTTATTGTTTCCTTTCTTTCATCCCCAGTGAATTTAGGGTCATAATGCCAGTGTAGTTAAGATTCAGTAGATTGTTGGTCAGTCAGCCCCAGGTTTTCAGGCGCTTGGTGCTACTGTTGTGCATTGCCAGCTGTGGCATGGCTACCGGTGTGCCGCTATGTCTCTCCACGGTTCCCTGTTCTCCTCAACCAAGGCACTGTCGTGGTCTGCCCCTTGTCTGCAACTGAGATGAGTGGTGGGTAGGCCTTTCTCCTGCCCTTACAACCAAAGATGCTGCATCTTTCTGGGCTTCCTGTTGGCAGGGTGCTGCAATGGAAGTTTGTGACAGTATTTGCAGATCTTTCTCTTCACCTTTTGCACCTCAATGCTCCCCAACACACACTTCCATGTCTTGAGCTGTCACTGATGCCCCTGTCCTGTGAGTCCTCCCCGTGTGGTCTTTCCATGGTGTCTCTTCCCTCAGGTATCCCATCAGAATCTGGCATTTTTTCCTGTTTTTGTGGAGCTGCTGGTGCTGTTTTGTGAAGTGTGATGTGTGTTCATGGATGCAACGCTCCATTCTTGCACTGCTTGTGCTGGCAGCAGACTGTGAAAGCCTCAGTTGGCCGCTGGAAGCATTTCCCATTCACAGTTTTCCCAGTGAGCAAGTGCAAGTCACCGGAAGTCTGTTGCAGAGCACGTCAGGTTTGGATCCATGCTTCCATCCTACCGTCTTCCGTTGCTTATGAGCAACTGGCCTAGGTGTCATTTTTTGGAAGCTATGTTCATGGAGTGGGGTGCATCCTAGCTTGGGAAAGGCAGCGATTGGTTGTGGAGTGGGATGGTGGGCTTTTGCTTGTCTTGCAGGGAGGGGTGCTCTGTGCTTGGCCTGCCTGATGTTGGGCTATGGGTTCCATAGCCAACGCAGAGAGCGAGTCTCCCCGCCCTTTGTGGGGCCCTCAGGGTATGGGAGGAGGGCAGCCCCCAATTGTTGCCAGAGCTCCTACTTAGCTGGGCTGTGCTGCCAGAGCACAATTGCTCAGTTTCGCTTTGACCATTGTGTTCCCAAGAGACAAGGGACCCCTCGGAGTGTGTGTCGTCCCATTGCATCCCTCCGTGGGTTGCTTTATGGATTTCCATGCGTTGTGCTGTGGGATTCGCCTGTCCCTGGCTTCATTTTGGGGGCCAGTCTGTGGACAAGAGCACAGTTTGCGCATTTATTCTACGCTCCGGAAAGCACTCGTAGCGCCTGAGCACAGCCCTGGCTGTTGTTTGGAGTAGAGGTGATTGGCGCAGGGGATGCGGGGCGGATAGCATTGTGCGGACTGTGGGTGATTGTGGGGTTTCTCCGTTCACTGCGGTCAGCAAAGTGAAGGAATTTCTGCTTGTCCTTCGTATTCTCGCTGCGAGTGGTGTGTGCTGCGGTTAATAAACATCTCCGGTGTCAATGCCAGGCATTCCTGGTCCTCGGCCTTTTTGACTCTCCATGCGGTGCTGGCTTTGCGAATTCCTCTCCGTTGCCTGCCTGTGAGGCGCGCCTTCTCTTGCCGAATCTCCTGTGTTTTTTTTCCGCTCGTGACTTTCTTTTGTTATCCTTTGCTGCCATATTGTGGCCATTGTCGGAATTGCTGTCCTTGGGCTTTTTTTTTTTTTTGCAATTGTAGTTCATTTGTGATCCTCTGCTCCCGTCTTGTGGCCAATGTTGCAATGGCAGTGTATTTCAAAAAGGTTATTTTACAGCAGTGTTTTGGCGTTGTTTCCGTTTGTTATACTTTTGTGTGTTTTGGGCCTTCAGTAGCGTCATTCTTTTCGTCACGTCTGTTTTTGATCGCCGAGATGTTTCCTGTTTATCCTGAAAGACGATTTCTTCGCGGTGCGCTAATTTGGATGCTATGTGAACTGGTGTTTTCGGAGAAGTTGGTTCGATGCACGATCCATGAATCTGTGTTGCCGTCTGATCTTTCCTTTGGTGTTGGCAGTGCATTGACTGCTTGTCAGCTTTGATAGCGCAATGTGCACTGACGCGCGACAGTGCTGTTCCTGCTGTTTCCTTTTCTCTGTGCCAGTTCCTTGTGTTGCGTTGTCTTTCATCGAGCCTGAGCTGCTTTTATGTTTCAGACGTTCTAGAGTGTGTGCATGACTGCATATACGCAGCTTCTTATTTCCTCTTTTGGTTGGCATGTTCTGCCTTGTCATGTTTTCCCTTTACTTCTTCGCAGGCAGGAAGGGGCAGGGAGAGAGGTGGAAACATGGTTGGAAGTGGTGCATTTCATGCCTGCCTGCTGCACGACTCTCCACATGGGAATGTGCTTTCCCTACCTCAAGGCACACGCGCAACACTATATTCGGCCTTAGGTGCCATACTTGAGTCCTGGGGCTGTGGTTGTCTCCACTGATGTCGGCCTCTTTGGGCTGCACGCAGGGCATTTCTCATTCCAGTTGGTCTGTCTCCTCAATACTTGTTTTCCTTGTCTTGTTTGACTGTTAGCACTGTGTGTTTGCTGTCCTTGTGTTTTCATGGCAGTGTGTGCTGCGGAGAAATGATTGCGGTTCACTTTTTTTTTAATTGTGACCTTTTTTTACCCTGATGCTTTCAGGCCTTTGACGACCCTGTGTCTACATTTTCTGTGCTCTGGCATTTCATTTTAATGTGTGGTGCTGTGCTCATATGTCTTTCCTTTGGTAGGTGCTAGCAAGTGTATAGTTCCCTGTTGGTGTGTTTATGCACCATAATTCATTCCTGTGTGTTTTATTTTGTAATGTCCCCTTGTTGCATGTTCTCAGGTTGGTTTCCCTCGCCTTTTTGGGGGCATTGGAAAGGAAAGGTTTATGAGGGTAGGTGTCAGCTAATCCGTGGATGGTGTTGCTTTGAAAGAGAAGATGTGCTGTTGCTTGTCAGATTATTGCTGAGGGTCCTATTTGACGTGCATGCAGGAATTTCCTTTGTGGGCGGTGCTCTTTGTTTTGGGTGCATTGGTAGGCAGTGTTTGATCCCTTGTTCTCGTTGACCTATTTTCTGTGGGGTTAGGCTTCCTATTTTTCCAGGTGTTTACTGAGGTCATTATTGTGTTGCTTGTGCCTCTTTTGAGGGTGATTCGTTGCAGTGTGCATGTGAAGTGCAGTGGCTAAGTCTTTTGTGTTGTGGCATGGATATTCCTGCGTGTGGTGTAGGTTGCATCATGTCTTCCCTTTTCAGAGAATGTCACCATTGTTGTCACGTTGGCTTTCTTTCAAGTTATGTGTCAGCGTTAATGCTGTCCTCCTTTCTCTGTCATGGCATTGTATGTTTGCTTGCAGTTGCATGGTGGTGGCTGTCAGAACTTTCTCCGACAGGTCCGTTTGAGAAAGTTGAAGCTGCATTTGCTGTATAATGAGAGTTGGGCTTTCTTTCCCTATATGGACTTTCATACACTGTCTTTGCCTCCTCTGAAGATGTTTGCTTAAGTATGGTTAGTTCCTGCAAGGTGTTTGTCTTTCCCTGCCATTGTGGTTTCGGTTGAGGCTCATGTTGACAGGCATAAGTGATTGCATGACGCATTAGCTGTGGTGATCCTTTTGCCCTATTATGAGATGGCTGCCTTGGTTCCAGATTTTTTTTTTTTGCCTTGGCGGTGTTCTTCATATCACCATATTTGATTGCGTTTCTTCATTCACTTGTTTTTGATTTTCCTCTATTTATGTTTGCCCATGAATGCTGTGGGGTGTTCATGTGGTTTGCATATGTGTTTGCATGCTTACTTTTCTCATAGTGGCTTGGAACCTTACTTGATGTTGACCCGTCACATGTGCAAGGTATCACTGATGCTTTTGTGTTCCTGCAATGACTGTTTTTGCTTCTACCCTGCTGTTTGCTTTCTTACCTGTGTGCAGGATCAGGGTTATTGGAGCCCATTGTGTGGATACGCTACCAGTCTGTCCCATGATGTCTGCCTCAGCCATCTTTAACTCTGTACCATCCCTGTCTGTAATCCACAGCATTGTTTGGAGCGAACTGTGAAGCAGCAAGGAACTTCTGAGTACTTTCTGTATGGGTTGTATGTCCTTTCAACTGATGGTGTTTCTTAGTTCCCATTTCATGCTTGTACATTGCTTTTCTATGGCCACTTGATGGTTATGAGCACACGGCAGTGCCACAATTACTTCCAGACCACCTTTTTCCTCCCACACATGCTCTTGCCATGGTCCCTTGTCCTGTTACATCAAAGTGGTTGCATTGCAACACATTAGCCTCTTCCTCGCTGCCCTGTGATTTTCGTATGAAGAATATTGTGTGTGCTGTAGTGTCCTCCCCTCTTGGCTGCTGTTTCCCATGGTATCCTCGTATCTGGGTAGCTGTGGAATAGTCTGTAACCACACAGTGTACACTGTGCAGCTGGGTAATGAACCTGTCCGCTTCCCAGTACTGATTTCTTGCATGCTGTCGTTGTCCAGCAGCTGATTTAAGGCATTGCTCTGCTTGCTCCCTCATTTTGTCCTTTTTCAATCGTAGAGCGTTTACCTGTGTGTGCACCAGAGAAGTCCCTTGTGTTAACAGCACTGCATGTAGTGCGTTGGTAGTGGTAGTGTTCGATGCACTTTATATGTGAGGATCACGATGCCTTTCAAATTCACCCATTCAACAACAGTTGTCTCATGCCCTGTTGTGTCTTCGTGACTATGGCCAAGACCTTTAAAATAGGCTTCATTATATTTTAGTGTTTGCATTCTTGGCATTATCATCATCATCACCATCATCATCTGTGTTAGTTTTTTTTTTTTTTTAGGAAAAGATGGGAGTCTGTCCTTATTTCAAGGGTATGTTGTGGGATGCTTTTTGTTATGTGCTGTTTTATGATGCTGTTGCTTCTCATGTGGGATTTCATTACTGTTGCACACATCTTTTGGTCGCTCAGCTGTCTGAAGTAGCCGCAATGTCTTCCAGAGCTGGCCTGCTATGCCTTATGGGTGCTCTGTTTAGCGCGCCATTCACTTACATCGCTTGGCGGATTTCCATCTCAGGAAACCTGCACATCCCGGGGGGATGCTTTCCTACTGCTCCTGTACATATTATTGCTCCACTAGAGGGGGCCTCGTAGTCGCCAAGCAGGGATAGCGTGCCGCTTTCTGTTGCAAGCATGCTGATTTTAGGAGTCCATTTTTCAGCCTGGTTCTTTCCTACCTTAACTTTGTAGAAATGATCACTAATTTCTCATTTTGAATAATATGTGGACACCTATATTTCCCTTACAGACTACCTTTGATGTGCATTCCAATGCCCTTTTATGGTGCTTGTGCCCTGCCCTCCCCACCATTTCACACTCTGAGTCAATGAGTGGAGGTGAGTGGCACAAGGGATGCAGGGAGGGCAGTGCTGTGTGGACTGTGAGTCCTTCCGTGGGTCCCCACCTTCATTGTGGTGACCAGTGAGTGAGTGTCTGGTTGACCCACGAGAAGGGGCTGTCGTGGCGACTCGTCCAGGTACAATCGATGCTGTGCAGGCCATGCTGCAAAGTGCCATGGGCCCTTTACTGGACCTAAGTACTGAGTCACTGTTCACACGGTGCTCCTGGGGGAGCTGTTATGTTTCACCCCCTTTCTCTGCTGCTTTGAGATGATTGTGCAGTCTTACCTGCTGTTCCTTCAGGTCCAAGTCTTGATTCCAAGTGCTCTTTGTGCATGTGCACGGCAGCTCCTTACAGAGGAGTGGTGGCATGCAGAAAGGGCAGCTTGTGCCGCACTCCCTTCTTCAGGTTTTGTCTTTTCAGGGAAAATGCGTCTCTGGTGTAGGTGGAATTCATAGAAAGTGTTGTGTGGTGCGTGGAGTATGTCTCTGGTTGTAGAGGCCAACAACAATTGGCTGAAGCGTGAGTGTGACTATGTGAATTCACTTCTTTTTCAGGGAGGGGTGCTGCATGGTTGAACTGCCTCTCGTTTGCCTATGGGCTCCATTGGCATGGCATTTAGCGATTCCCAGCGTGACCTTTGTTTTGCTGTCAGAGTTCTTGAGGAAGAGAACTGCTCACTTGCTACGACAGCTTGTATATTGCTCATCTTTGTCTTGCTCTTTGTTTTCCCAGGTGTCGAGGGAGACTCTTGTGCTGAGTCGTGGAGTGTGCCTCATGTCATTGGATGCCTCCGTGGGTTGCTTTATGGTTTTCTGCGGTCAGTGATGTGGGACCCACCTGTCCTCCGCCTGATTTTGTGAACCAGCGTCTGAAGAATATCGCCCTTGTTCGTTGCATTTGTCCTGCACTCCTGAAAGCACACCTTGTACGTGAGCACAGAGCCAGCGTTTCTCAGTGTGGAGGTGACTGGCACAGCCGATGCGGGGAGGGTAGCGCTGTGCGGACTGTGACTTCCTACGTGGGTCCCTACCTTCACTGCGGTGACCAGTGAGTGTCTGGTTGTCTTTTTTCTTGTACCGCGTTGTGTGCGTTGCTTTCCACAGACATCCCAGAGGTCATTGGCAGGCATTAGCGGTCTCCGGCACTTTCCGGATTCCTCCACGTTGCTGGTTTTTGTGAATTCCTTTCGGTTTATCGCCTGTGAGGCACACCTTCCTCAAAGATCCTTCTGTGTGCTTTTGCCTTTGATTCTGAATACAATTGCTCATTCTCTGCTGCCATCTTGTGGCTACTTTAGGAGTTGCTGTCTCTACATTTTTTGTGCCTGGATTTCCTTTTTGATTCTCTGCTGCCATCGTGTGGCCATTGTTGGGATGGCGCCCATTTTTGGAAAAAGGTTTTTGGTAGCGGTGTTTAGGTGTCCTTCCTGTTTGCAGATATGCTTTCAGTGTGTTTCTGGCCTTCTATCAGGGCGCTCTTTTTCCTACTTTCTGTTTCTTATTGCAGGGATATATTTCCTGTGTCCTGAACGACGGTTCTTCCCTGTGCATTAATTTGGCTGCTATGTGAATTTTTTTTTGGAGAGGCTGATTCATCACGCCATGGATGTGTGCTGCCGCTTGCTTTTGTTATGCCAAGAGTTCGGGGTCCCCAATAGTCCACCACTAAGGAGCCTTTTCCAGTGCAAAAGTAGAGTCTTTATTCGAACCAGTGTTTGGCTCTCAGGCTCTTTGTGGCGTTGCAGTGAGGCGAGAGAGCGAGTGGCCAGGAACAATGACTTATATGGGGTAGGATAATTAGGGGGCTTAGGAAAGTGAGAAGGGTTACAGAGATTGGTCACTTGAATTAGGGTCTTTCTGTGGTTTAGTCCTATTAGGACCCTTGCTGTGTCCCTGGAGTTTCATTGGTCCGTTTGGGTGTTGGTTGGGGTACCTAGGACATTGCTAGCATCCCTGTGGCCCCTCAAAGAAAAGGGAGGGGGTTTAGACAGCGGGTCTAGTCCTGTAGGATAAGATGGAGGGGCTTCGTTTTTTCTCACTCTGACCCTTTTCTGCAGCTGAGATGAGTGGCGGATAGGCTTTTGTGCTGCCCCTAGAAGCAAAGATGCTGGATCTTCATGGGCTTCCTGTTCCTATGCTGATAAAAGGGTACTTTGTGACACTGATTGCAGATAGTCGTCTTTAACTTTTGCACCTCAGTGCCCCCCAGCACACACTTCTCATGTCTTCAGTTGTCGCTGCTGCCCCTGCCTTGTGAGTCCTTCCCTTATGGTGTTTCCATGGAGTCTCTTCCCCTGGGCATCCCATCAGGATCTGGTGTTTTTTTTGTGTGTCTGGAGCTGCTGGTAGTGTGTTTTGTGAGGCACAATGTGTGATCACGGATGTGGCACCCCATTGTCAGCAATAAGTGGTCCTGGACAGGTGTGCTGATGTCTGTCTACCCTTGGGTGCCCAATGGTTTGCCAGGGAGTTCCTCAACAGGCTTGCTTCTGTGTGGCGGAGCATCCCCATTGTTTTCTGTGAGTGCATCAATGCTCTCCTGCTGCACGTGTTGCTTGAGAGCCAGGGCATTTGTATCTGCCGTGTTTGACCAACCTTGATGTGTTCACCTCCAATGAGCTTCCCTTATTCTTCATATTGTTACTTCCCTTATCTCAGTGGCCGCTGTTAGGCACCCTAACCTTCTTTCCTTCTATTCCTCTAACATGTTGGTAAGAGTCGCTGATGCAAATCTGTGCATTTGAAACTTAATGAGGTGGGTGTCCACTGTTAAAGAAAAGCACTTGAGGCAGAGTCCAGTGTGAGTGGTCATTCAGGGTGAGGGTTGCCTTGGCGTTAAGTCAGTCTTTCAGCAGCCAGGTACGGTCGCAGTGTGATTTTGGGTTCACGGCTCCTTTTCTGGCATGCCGTGGACCATGCAGTCAAGGGAATGCTTTTTTTTTTTTGGCAGCTTTCTTGCTAGTGGAGAGGGATGTGATACAGTGGCCCTTCATGTCCATGGCCCTGAGTTGCACTGGGTGACTGAGTGGTGTGCTGTTCCAGCAAAGAATTTGTTGCTGAGCAGTTTCAAGGTTTTTTTCCTCCAGTAGAAGCAGTATGCTCTATTCTACTCTTTTCCCTGTGTGGTGGGCTTCGGGTTTCGTGCCTGGATGTGCTGTATGCATTTCCAGGAACTTGGCATCAGCAGGAAGACCCTTGTGTGTTGCCTGTGGTTTGTGCACCTTCCGTATTGTGCTCCCCAAGCCTGCTTTCTGCTCTTTTGTGGCATTTATGCCAGAACCGCACATCTGGCTCTCTGTATTACCTCTGTCATGGATTTCAGCCTCAGTCCTCTTCTTGACTAGCCCACACCCAGAACACTTCCTTTACTGCCTTCTTTCACACTTGTCTGTGTTGCCAGGAACAGCCTAGGTGCTCTGCCACGGAGCTTTTTGTGTTCCCTGCTTCCCTGCCTTCTTCTTCATGAGGGTAGGCGTTACACATGTGCTTTTCCTTAACCCCCTAACCCAAATCTTTAGGTTTCTTCTGCTATGTTTTCCTTCATTTTTCTCACACTCCATGCATTTTCCTGTGTGTGGTGGTCTGGTTTGAACCAAGGAAGATGTGTTATTTGTGTGCTGGAATGTGCCTGCCTGGTTGCGGCCATCCGCATTTCCCTTTCCCCATGTCTGCTGTTGTCCTGTGTAGCATATGGCATTACTTGCTCTCCTGTTCCTGTGACATGCTTTTCCCTTAGAGCTGATGTTGCTTCCATTTCTGATTGATATTCTCTAGGTTTGGTCTTCCCATTTCACGTGACATTGTTATAAAGCTTTATTTGAGACCCTGTGTAATGCTTATGTCATTATATGGAGTTGGGGAGAGTATGTTTGAGAGTGAGCGGCGTTGCATTTGTGGATCAAAAGGTGGAGAGCTCGTTGGTGTGGTTTCAATTCCTTTTTCATGAAGTCTTCCTGTTGTTCCCTTAGTGCTCACTGTCATGAATGTTTCTTGTCTTACACAGTGCTTCATTCCTTTCCGTGTACAGCGTCTTTCCATTGCTTTTGTGTTGCCATTTCTTGTGTTTCTTTTGTAGTGTTCAGGACGCAATTTTGTGTTCCTCCAGCACTCCCTGTTTTCGATTGCAGACTTAGGTCTTGTTTGTGTTTACTTTTACCTTCTCCAGATTTAAGGGTACTTCTTGTGATTTCTTGGCCTCCAGTATCATGGCCAAGACCTCCCAAATATCTGTCGGTTTTATTTCCTGTTTGAATTCTCAGCAGTATGATTGTTATTAGTAGTGCCTTTTTGAGGGGCTTGTGGGAGGCTGTTGTTATTTCAAAGATATGTTCTGTGATGGTTTCCAGAATGTGCTGCTTCATGATTGAGGTCGCTGAGGCTGTAAGCTCTCACATGGTGATTCAGCTCTGTTCTGTGCCTAGTTTTGTTCTCCAGCTGTGTGAAGCAGCCACGCTGTGCGCCAAAGCTGGCCCGCTAGGCCTCTGGGCGGTCTCTTGGGTGACACCTTCACTCACAACCCTTAGCGGACTTTTCTGTGAGGAAGCACGTGTGTCATGAGGGATGCCCTCTCAATGCTTCCACAGACATTCTCAGTTCCCTAGATCTGTCTCTGAGCAGAGAGAGTGTGGCCCTTTCTTTTCTGAGCTTACAGATTTCAGGTTTCCATTTTGTACCCCTGGTTCCTTCCTTGATAAAAATTTCGGGAATCTACAGCCATTTTTCAGGTGAAATGAAGTGCGGTGACTATGTTTTCCCTTGAGATTAGTCTTGCTGTAACTTTCAGTATCTCTTCCTGGTCCTTGCGCCATGCCTGATCATCCCAGAGTGAGCCTGGGAGATGTGAGGGGTGTCCGGCATTGTCCCGAAAGAAGGGACTGTTGTGTCATCAATGGCCAGCTCACCCAGGTTCACTGTTTGTGGTTCTGGCCACACAGTGGTAGGCAATGCTCCCTTCTCTGGATCCGAGCACCGAGTCAGTGTCTGCACGGTGCTCCAGGGGAGCTGCTATGTCTTCCTCCCTTTCTCTGGTGCGTTGAGGTGATGGTAGAGTCTTGCCTGATGTTCCTGCCAACTTTGTGTGTAGGTTCCAGCGGATCCTTGCATATGTACAGGGTTGCTCAGAGGAGTGGTAATGAGCACAAAGGGTGCTTGTTGCCGCGCTCCCTTTCTCTTTGGTTGTTCTACGAGGGAAAATGCACAGGTGGTCCAGGCGTCTTTCCTTGGAAGCCATGTTCAGGGCGTGGGGTGCATCTTAGGTTGGGAAGGGCAGAGATTAGTTGAGGAGTGCGATGCTGGGCTTTCACTTCTCTTGCAGGGAGGGGTGCTGTGTGTTTGTCCTGCCTGAAGTTGGGCTATGGGTTTCATAGCCAAGACCAAAAGCCAGTCGCCCCGCCCTTTGTGGTGCTCTCAGGGTTTTGGGAGAAGGGCAACCTCCAACTGTTAACTTTGCGTGTAAGTAGATGAGCTGTGCTGCCAGAGCGCAATTGCTCAGCCTCTCTTTGGCCTTTGTGTTCCCAAGGGACAAGGGAGACCCCTGTGATGGTTCTTGGAGTGAGCGCCGTCTGATTGCATCCTTTAGTGGGTTGCTGTATGGTTTTCTGTGGGTTGTGCTGTGGGACCCACCTGTCCCTGTCTTCATTTTGGGGGCCAGCCTGTGGACAAGAGCAACCTTTGCGCATTTGTTCTAGGCTGTGGAAAGCACTCTTATCCCCTGAGCATTGCTCTGGCATTTGTTGGAGTGGAGGTGAGTGGCGCAGTGGACGCGGGGAGGATAGCGCTGTGCGGGCTGTGACTGCTTATGGGGGTGCCCCCTTCACTGCGGTCAGCAGAGTGAAGGAATGTCTGCTTGTCCTTCGTTTTCTTGCTGTGAGTGGTGCGTGCTGCGGTTAGCAAACAACCCCGATCTCAATGGCAGGCATTCGTGGCCGTGGCCTTTTTAACTATACATGCGTTGTTGGCTTTTCGAATTCCTTTCCTTTGCCTGTCTGTGATCCGCAACTTCTCTCGCCGAATCTTGTCTTTTTTGGCTTTTCCGCGCGTAATTTTCTTTTGTTATCCTTTGCTGCCATCTAGTGGCCATTTTTGGAATTGCTGTTCTTGGGTTTTTTTTGGCAAGTGTAGTTCATTTGTGATCCTCTGCTGCCATCTTCTGGCTATTGTTGGGATGGCACCCTATTTCGGAAAAGCTTTTTGGTACTTGTGTTTTGGTGTAGTTCCTGTTTGCAGTTTTTCTTTGTGTGTGTTTGCGGTCTTCACTCGGGTCGTTCTGTTTCCTCCTTTATGTTTGTTTCTGAATGCAGGGATTGATTCCTGTGTGTCCTGAAAGGCGATTCCTTCGCAGTGCGCTCCTTCTGATGCTGTTAACTGCTATTTTTGCAGAGGCTGAATCTGTGCTGCCGCCTGGTCTTTCGTTTGGGGGTGGTAGTGCATTGTCTGTCTGTTCTTTTTTTAGGATAATGTGTGATGAGCTGTGAGAGTGATGTTTACGCTGTTTCACCTTCTCAGTGCATTTTCTTTGCCTTGAGTGGTCTTCGATTCTGCCGTTGTTCCTGTCTCGTTTTAGATGCTGTAGGGTAGGGGTTTTCCACCTGTGGGTTGCTACCCCTTTGGGTATGGAACAATATTTTCACTGGGATTGCCTAAGACCGTTGGAAAACGCAGATACAATTCATAACAGCTTCAAAATTTCTGTTATGATGTAGTAACAAGAATTTTTTGGGGGTTGGGGGTCACCACAACATGAGGAACTGCATTAAAGGGTCGTGGCATTATTAAGGTTGAGAGGCACTGTTCTAGGGTGTATGCATGACTGCATGCATGCATCATTTTCTTTACCTTTTTGTTGGAATGTTTTTCCCTTTACTTGTTAAAGGCAGGAAGGGGCAGGGAGATAGGTGGAAACTTGGACGGTAGCTGTGCGTTTCATGCCTGCCTCCTGTGCGGGTGTCCCCTGGGGGAAGTGCTTTCCCTCCATCAAGGAGCATGGACTACACTAGATTCGGACTTGGCTAACATACTTTAGTCCCTAGGCTGTCGCTGTCTTCACTGAGATCGGCCTCTTAGGGCGGCACACAGGGCACTTCACGTTCCAGTTGGTCTGTCTCCTCAATCCTCCTTTTCCTTCTCTTGTGTGACTGTTTGCAGTCTGTCTTTGGTGTCATCATGTTTTCATGGCAGTGAGTGCTGCTGAGAAATGATTGCGGTCCACTGGTTTTGCCATTGTGAACTTTTTTTTCCCTGATGTTTTCATGCCTATGACCCTTCCTCCACATTTATTATGCTCTGGCATTTCTTATTAGTGTTTGCTGCTCCGCTCCTATGTGTTTTCTATTGCTATGCGCTGGCAAGTGTCTGGTACCCTGTTGGCGTGTGTTTTCAGCAGAATTGACTCCTGTGTGTGCTATTCCTTCATGTCCACTTGTCACATGCTATCCATGCGGCTTTTTCATGGACACTTTAATGTTATGTGCCCACAAAAGAGCCAGAAGTATTTCTAGCCCAGCATTGCTTCTCCCTTGCATGCTGTTGCTGCAGTCCCCTGTTCCGTCCATATGAGCAGTTGCATTAGAACACAGTAGTGCCATCCTCGCTGCCCTGTAAATTTCATCTGAAGAACATTGTGGGTAGTGTAGTGTCCTCCCCTCTTGCCTGCTGTTTCACTTGGGATCCTCGGATTTCAGCAGCTGCAGCACAGAACTCTTTAATGACACTGTGTAGTTGGGAAACAGAGCTCTTTAATTAACAGCGCTGATCTCTTGGCTGCTAGCGCTGTCCAGCAGCTGAATTATGGCATTGCCTTACTCCCTCATTTTTGCTTTTTCCGTCGCAGAACATTTGTCTGAGTGTATATCACGGAGGTTCCTTGTGTTCAGGGCACTGCACGCTGTCCACTGGTAGTGGTCATGTTCACTGTGGTTTATTTGCGATGATCACGATGCCTTTCGAACTCATCATTTCAACAACAGTTGCTTCCCGCCCTTGTAGCTTCATTGTGCCTTTGTTACCGTGACGAAGATCTCTGAAATACCTTCCATTACATTTTAATATTTGCATTTTGGGAATTATGATTATTACCATCATCATTAGTGCTTTTTGGTGGAGCATGTGGGACACTGTCCCTCTTTCAAGGGGATGGTGTGACATAGTTTCGGTTTTGTGCTGCTTCAGGGTTGAGATCCCTGAGGATGTAGCCCCTCATGTGGGGGCACATTTCTGTTCCACATATCCTTCTGTTGTTCAGGTGTGTGAAACAGCTGTAATGTCTCCTGGAGTTGTCCTGCTAGGCCTTATGGGTGCTCTGCTTGGCAAAGCATTCACTTGCACTGTGTGGCGGGTTTCCCTCTCAGCAAGCCCGTGTGCTCTTATTCTTCCTGCAGACATTCTTATTTGACTAGAGGGAGCCCGGCATGTGTCAAGCATGGACATTGTGCCCCTTCCTCTCCTGAGCCTGCAAATTTCAGGAGTTCATTTTTAAGCCCTGGTTCTTTCCTTTGTTAACTTTTTGAAAAATTAACAGTTATTTCTCATCTTGAATAAGCTGCGGACACTGATATTTCTCTTTTAGATTGCCTTTGGGGTATCTTCTGGTGCCCCTTTATGGTGTTTGTATCGTGCTTTCTTGACCATTTCAAACTCTGCCTGAGTGACGTGAGGGAGGTTTGGGAATGTACCAAGAGAAAGGAGCTGTCATATCAGCAATGGGCAAGTCACCCAGGTTCCCTGAATGCTGCGCAGGCCACAGCCCAAAGTGCAATGGACCTTTTACTCGACTGCAGTATCGAGTGCCAGTGCACACGGTGCTCTTGGGGGAGCTGATATGTACCCCCCCCCCGTGTCTGCTGCATTGAGATGGCTGTGGAGTCTTACCTGCTGTTCCTTTAGGTCCCTGTCTTGATTCCAACTAGTCTTTGTGTATGTGCATGGCAGCTCTTTGCAGAGGAGTCATGGCAGGCAGAAAGGGCAGTTTGCGCCGTGTTCCCCTCTTTGAGGTTGTCCTTCCAGGGAAAATGCGTTTCTGGCCTAGGTGCAATTAATGGGAAGTCTTGTTCAGTGCGTGGGGTGTGTCTGTGGTTGTAGAGGCCAGCGATTGGCTGGAGAGCGAGTGTGACTATGTGCGTTTACTTCTTTTGCAGGGAGGGGTGCTGCATGCTTGACCTGTCTCATCTTCGCCCATGGGCTCCAGAGGCATGACATTTAGCGAGTGCCCACACGACCTTTGTGGTGTTCTCAGAGTTCTTGAGGAAGGGCACTCCTCGCTTGCCACGATAGCTTGTTTATTGCTCACCTTTGGCTTGGCCTTTGTTTTTCCAGGTGTCAAGAGAGACCCTTGTGCTGAGCCTTGGAATGTGCCTCGTGTGATTGCATGCCTCAGTGGTTTGTTTCATGGTTTCCCGCAGGCTGTGATGTGGGCTCCGCCTGTCATCTGCCTGATTTCTGGGGCCAGCGTCTGAAGCAGAGTGCCTTTGGTGGTTGCATTTGTCCTGGACTCCTGAAAGCACATGCTGCACCTGAGCAGAGACCCAGCGTTTCTCCGTCTGTAGGTGAGTCGCACAGGGGATGCGGGGAGGACAGCGCTGTGCGGACCGTGACTTCGTACATGGGTCCTTACCTTCACTGCGGTGACCACTGAGTTAGGTTATGGCTGTGTTCTTCGTTTT
>PVJN01010898.1:0-55435 GCA_004026805.1 Lasiurus borealis
GGGGGCTCACCTGTCTCCATCTCCATTAGGCACTGCACTGAACCCTGGGCATGGCTCGCGAGAGGTACTATCTTCTTGGATGATGGATGGAGTCATCCTAGTTCCCCCCTCCCCCACACCAAAGTCTCTGTCTTCTGTTTAGCTAGCCCAATGAGAAAGGGCAGAGGTTTCGGTAAATGTGAGTGGACGTACGTACGATGGATGATCACATATCTGACTGAGAACCTAGGCAGTGACCGTGGACTGTATGGATGTGTGAAGAATTCAGGATGTTGGCTGTCACCGCTGCTCAGAGGTAACTTTGGTGACGTCTCAAGGACACGGGAAAGTTGGATGCAGGGACAGCGCTTGGAATCAGAGCTCTCATCAATGTCTCATTAAAGCCATTTCTCATTTCTACCGTGGAGGTCCTTCTGTGACCCTGGAAGGAAATGTCGGAACCACTGTTTATAGAGAGAAGGGGAGGTAGAGGTAGCCATGCCTTCCTCCGTTAGGAAATGCCAGGAGAGCGACATCGCCTTCAAAAAAGCCACAGCGCCGTATTCCCGTGCCCTGTGGCTCCCAGCCTGGCACCCTCCAGGGTACAGTGGGCACATGATGCCCTTCAGTGCTCAGAGAAAACTCTAGAAAAGCATAATTCCTCAGATGAGAAGATGGGTTCTGAGCTATCAACATATCAGACTTGTCAACAAATAATTAGCTCATGGCTGAGCCAAGATCCTCCAACTTTTCTTTCCCTCTGAAGCCCTTTTCCAGCTTTTTCCAACATAATCTCATAATAAACCATGCTGTGGGCACCACGGAAAATGCCCGGCATTGAAGGGGAAACTGTGGGAGACCTCTGGTGAGAGGAGAAGACATATGAGTGTTCAGAGGCAGGGAAGGGGCACTAGGATGAGAGAATATTTAAATCCAGACACGGAATGTGGAACTCCAGATCAGCACGCCTGCTGCTCCAGGGCTGAGGAGCAAGGGAAGTCCAGAGGGATCGTGGATGATTTTGTATGTCTTTCTCTTCACCTTTGTCCTCCACAGTAGAGGAGACGATGAAACTTGGGGATGAAAGGGGTACGGTTCCATGTTAGGAAGGAAAATGTGAGGGCAGTTGGAGGTTTGGACTGAAGATGGGGGAGAGTGGAGGGAAAGAGCCTATTCCAATGCTTAGAGGTGAAGATTGCAAACCAGCACTCTGTCCGTGGGGTGGAGACTTTCAGAGAACCTACGTTCATAGCAGCTCAGATGCCACCACACCACCTTCCCAGGCACCCGTTTTCTCAGATGTAGGAGCTGCAATACCAAGCACCTTGATGGATTTCATAATTCAATGAGATGATGTAGAAAATAGGCACAGGGTCTGGGGCACAGAGGAACTCAATATTTTGTAACTTTGATGGGAAGAATAAGGGTCCCCCAAACCTGTCCATAACCTGAGTCCCAAGGCCTGTGGCCACGTGACTGACTCCCAGAGCCTATGACTGTGTTCCTCCAAGTTCAGGAAATCCGTAGCTCTTTTTCCTCAGAACTCAGAGGCTAAAGAATGGGGTACAAAAATCCTGTTAACCAATAATTTCTGTTCATCAATGATAAGGAGTATAAGACATGATGCAGTCGTGAAAAGAGAATTACAAGTCACATATTGCAATTCTCCCTAAGCCACATCTGATCAGACCTTTCCCTTGCTGTTGCTATGCCTCATTAAAGCCATTTCTCATTTCTACCTTGGATGTCCTTCTGTGACCCTTGGCCGGGTCCTGCCTCTGTGACAGATAGAGGCTGGTGATTAAGGGAAACCTAAAGAAGCAGAGGAGCTAATTCTTGGATCTCAGGGGCTTCCAGGTCAACGAGGGATAAGATGTCCTAGAAGGAAAGACCTAGAGGGTCTGACAGTGCAGGGTCCACTGGGGCACTCTCGGAGTCAACTGGTCAAACAAGAACAGATGACAGGAGGCACTAATGAAAGTACCGGTATTTTCTGGCGTATAAGACGATGGGGCGTATAAGACGACCCCCCACTTTTCCAGTTAAAATAGAGAGTTTGGGATATACTCGTCCTATAAGATGACACCCAGTGTATAAGACAACCCCCTGACTTTTGAGAAGATTTTCCTGGGTTAAATGCCGTCTTATACGCCGGAAAATACGGTACATCCCACACGGTCCTATTTCTTCTCCCTCTCTCTCCTGCACAAAACTCTAGGAGGGGACAGTTCCACTCTGTCCTCATTGGGAGGGGTGTTGAGACTGAAAGGTTCTATAAACACCTAACATTCCCGGGATGGGAGGTCCAGTATTGGGCTCAGGCTGGGAGGGGGCATCACAGTCCATGTCCTTCAGCACTGAACCTCCTGTATCTCATCTCCATCGGGGATAGGGAACTTCCGGCCCTTGGTCTGGCCCCGCCAAGGCCTTCGGGGTGAGTTAATGAAATGTTTGGCCCAAAGTAGCAGACTAAGTTTCAAGTTGACAATTTGGGATGGCCCACAAATCACGTTATAAATAAGCAATTGGCCCTTGTTGAAAAAAAAGGTTCCCCACCCCTGATCTACACATACTTAGAATAGTTCCCCTTTAGAATGCCCAAAATATCAAAATGGTTTATGTTGATTGTTAGCAGAAAGCTTCAGCCATTATCCAGATTTAACAGACAAGCCAACCGCCAATCAACCAAAGGAAGCAATCAGTGAAGGGTGTGGGGGCGGGGAGGAGGGCGGGCTGAACGAAGGCACGTGGCTCTGTTCCCAGCTGGTGCTGCTGCCTGGCGGGTGGGGGGTACTTACGGGACTTCTTGGTCGTGACGTTGACCGGGGGGCTGGAGGGCCCCGTCCCCCCCGTGTTGTAAGCTCTGACGGAGGCAAAGTAGACGGTGTTGGCCTTCAGCCCCATGATGATCTTGGTGGTGACGTTCCCATGGACTCTGACCTTACCGATCATGGGTTCCCTGGAGCTGTCAGTCCAGTATAAGACCTGGAAGCAGAGGGCGGGGTCATGGTTTCCTGGCAACCCAGCCGGCAGAAGACGGGAGCATAAAAGGCAGGATTACATCTCATTAAATGGGTTATACAATAACAGCAAAACACAGCCTACTCTTTATAGGTAACAAAAAAATACAAATTCACAATGGGAAACAGAAAAGTTGTGTCGTTTGTTTTGTTGTTTTGTTTGTTTTTGATTGACAAAATAGAACATTTCATGATCAACTTGGGCCGGCCATGGGGCTCAGTGGATGAACTGTGTCAACCGATGAACAAGAATAGTTCCCTGTCAGGGCACATACCTGGGCTGCAGACTTGATCCCAGTAGGGAACAGGCAGGAGGCAGCCCATCAATGATTTTCTCTCATCATTGATGTTTCTCTCTCTCTCTCTCCCTCTCCCCCTTCCTCTCTAAAATCAATAAATATATATATATATATATATATATATATATATATATATATATTAAAAACAACTCCTACACTCTTTTAAAAAAATAAATAAGGGTTATCACCTTGAATAAAGGATATGTAATAAGTCAGCCTCAAACAGGATTCATACCAGGGATCAGAGACTTCTGGTATGATGCCTTGCGGTCCACATTTCCTCTGGAGTTCTTTGAATATCAGGTTGATTAATAATTCAGCTAATCCTGAGTCTCTCCTATGCATGAGCACAGCTCCAGGCACATTGAAAAAGACAGCAGGGAACCAGGCGTGGACCCTGCCTGCGGGCCCCTCACAGCTAGTTAAGACGTTAGAATATACAAGCTGTCCCCCAGAATACGTGTGCACACTTGCACAGCTGGTAGCTCCATCGCTGTCGCTTCCTTTTCAGCCAGACTAAGCTTTGAACAAAGGAAATTCCTCCTGCAATGCCAGCTAGTGTGACAACGCAGGTGAGGTAAACACAGCGCCTCTGCCATTACTCAAAGTGAGGAGGCATTTTGGGGGAAAAGAGAGCTGAGGACTGTTTCCAGGAAGTGGTACAGGTATCGGGGCTCGGAGGATGTGAAGGAAGACCAGGCGGGGCACATGCGAGGATCCCAGAGGAGGGAGACTGGGATGAGTCCAGGGAGGGGGAGGGGAGCCGGGCTCCGAGGTGGAGGGGAGGTGCTCGGGCCTGGAGGGCGAGACACCTGCCCCAGGAGCACCCCGTTATGTGTGGACCAGAGGCTTCATGTGAAAAGAAAAAGAAAAACAGAAAAAACAAAGAAGAGTGCAGTGTGAGGCACAGCGAAGGAGGTTTGAATTACACTTTTATCCCAGCTCCAAAATAACTGTGTCACCTAGGAATCAGCTTGTTTCTCTGTAGAAGTGAAGGTTCACACAAAAGACGTGATTTGCCTCGCTGTACGTAGGCGATATTTATAAATGAGGAGAATCTAGGGTTTTTCTTCTCACTTCACCGTCTTCACCAAGATGACCTTTTTAGTTTTTTCTTTTAAAAAAATATTTTTATTGCTTTTAGAGAGAAAGGGAGAGGGAGAGAGCAATAGAAAGAACCATGATGAGAGAGAATCATGGATCAGCTGCCTCCTGCACGCCCCCCAGTGGGAATGGAGCCCATAATCCAGGCATGTGACCTCACGGGGAATCGAACCCTGACCTGGTTCATAGGTAAGATGCTCACCCATTGAGCCAAGCTGGCTGGGCAAGATGACCTTCTTTGCAAGCCGTGTTCTGGCTCAGAACGGGTGTCCCATTGAAATCATTTCTAAAGTTCAAGATGGGGAGGCGGGGTTAGAGGTTCTCTCTTCCTGGAATCCCACAGGACGGAAGTAGAAATAATTAAGTGAGGTCACCGTGGACCACCTTTTGAGCACTACCCTGGACGGATGTGCTTGATGGAGAGACCGCAGCCCCGGACGCCACCACCCCTAACACTTTGGACGCCCAGTGCGGTGACAGAGCCCCAGACTGGCACTGGGACCCCGGAGGGTGCAGAGGAGAGGGGACCTCCGTGGCTCACCTCATAGCCCAGCACGCGGCCCGTGATTCTGTTCCAGGCGATGGCCGTCCATGACACCTCCATCTCCGAAGCGGAGAAACTCTGGGCAGAGGTGCCCCGCGGGGCCAGCTGAGGCTCTGCCGTCCAGAGGAAAACACGGCGCCGTTAGTCCAGTGGCTCTTTGGAACGGGGACAGAAAATACACCCAGGGCCCGGCCTGTGTGGCTCAGTGGCTCATTGACCTATGAACCAGGAGGTCATGGTTCAATTCCCGGTCAAAGCACAGGCTGCATCCTAACCGGTTCGGCTCAGTGGATAGAGCGTCAGCCTGTGGACTGAAAGGTCCCAGGTTTGATTCCGGTCAAGGGCATGTACCTTGGTTGTGGGCACATCCCCAGTGGGGGGCATGCAGGAGGCAGCTGATCGATGTTTCTCTCTCATCGATGTTTCTAACTCTCTATCCCTCTCCCTTCCTCTCTGTAAAGAATCAATAAAATATATTAAAAACAAACAAACCAAAAAAGCACATGCTGGGTTTCGGGCTCAAACCCCAGGGTGGGGCATGCAGGAGGCCGCCCATCAATGACTCTCTCTCATCATTGATGTTTCTCTCTCCCTCCCTCTCTAAAAAACCAATAAAAACATACTGACAACAAACATCCCTGCAGCCTCAGAGGACCCCCCAGGGCGGGGCACCACTTACCGTCCTCCCCGGAGTAGATGATGGAGACGGTGCTCAGGGCCCCTTCCCCCTCGCTGTTGTACACGCCCACTTTGACCTCGAAGGGAGAGAGCGGGCTGACGCTGGCGTTTCTGTACACGAATCTCGACGCCTCCACGGACGGGACCCTCTGCTTGGTCCAGGTGGCCGAGCCCACGGGCCGCAGCATGACCACGTAGCCAAACTCCCCGCCACTCTGCAGCTCCTCTGGGATGGGCTTGGGCAGAAGTGACCACCACTGAGTGTTTGCAGTTAGGGTATGGGAGCTCTTAACGTGTTTAGCGCACACCGATATCCACCCTGGTTCACGCAGACTACTGCAGTTTGGAACGCCACTTGGGGGAAATGGTCCCCAACGAAGGATGCTCATGCTCATGGGAGGAGGCTCAAGCAACAGAGCCAACCGCTAGCTACGGGCCTAAAATTTCTTTTTATTGATTTCAGGGAGGAAAGGAAAGGGAGAAAGAGAGAGAAGCATCCATGATGAGAGAGAATCATGGATCGGCTGCCTCCTGCACACCCCACACTGGGGATCGAGCCTGCAACCCGGGCTGTGCCCTGTCTGGGAATGGAACCATGACCTCCAGGTTCATAGGTCAACGCTCAACCGCCGAGCCATGCCAGCCAGGCCTATAGTCATGTTGTATATGAGACATTCCCCACCAGCAGCTCACACCTGGATGTAGTAGGAAGTCTAAGGGAGAGTAAGACACGAATAAAGATATTGTTTAAAAAGTAATTAGTAGTTACCACATCTCGAAGTTAGAGAGCATGTCTAGATTATTGGAAGCAAAGAAAAAAAGCATAGAACCCGCATTATCTGGCTCTGGAGGAGACAGGAGGGTGTTCATTTCAGGGGACTGTACCTCAGTGTCCCTTCATGAGCAGCAATCTGGGGTAACCAGCCAAGGTAACCAACCAAGCTGCCATCAGGAGCACAATGGTAGATTCTGGTTGAATTCAGAGCGAATTTGAAAAACCAGGGACTATGACTTCCCCCACAGCAGCAGTGACTTAGGCCTGACAAGGTCTCTCTCTCTCTCTCCCTGAGTTATTTTTCAACCCACAGCTCAGCCTGACATGAGGTGCCATCCCTGCCCACACACCCAGACCTTTTGAAAATTCACAGCATCAGGATACTTGTACCTCCCCGCTGTTTGAACTAAGCTGGCGTTCTTCGCACTGAAAGAGTCACACCATGCCTTCCTTCTGCTGCTCAGACTGATACATGTGTCTCCTCCTAAATGCACACATTCCTGAGCGGCCTGGGCACCAGCAGGGGTGGGCGCGGTGATGCCAGGATGAATGTCAGTGGGGAACTGCATTCATGAATCCATGAAAGGAGCTCCTGCAAGATTCTACATATCCGACATCCCAAGCAAAACACACACCGAGGAAATGACTTCCATTTGCACTGCAAACTTTTTCCGTAAAGGGCCAAGTAGGAAATAGTTTAAGCAGCAGGGGCCATCTGGTCTCTCCCAGCAGCGTGAAAGCAGTCGTATGTAACGCGAGGAGAACGGGTACAGTGGTGGGGATTCGTTAATGGAAACGGGGAGCGAGCAGATCCGGCCTGTGTGCCTCGGTTTGTGGAAGTTTGCATTTAAAGAGAAAGGACACAGCCGGGCTGGCATGGCCCAGGGGTGAAGCATGGACCTGTGAACCAGGAAGTCACAGTCAATTCCCGGCCAGGGCAACATGCCAGGGTTGCAAACTGGATCCCCACTATAGAGCGGGCAAGAGGCAGCAGATCGATGGGTCTCCCTCATCATTGATGATTCTATCTCTCTCCCTCTCCCTCTCTCTCTCCCTCTCCTTCTCCCTCTCCCTCTCCCTTTTCCTCTTCCTCTCCTCCCTTTCCCTCTCCCTTTTCCTCTCCCTCTCCTCTATCTCTCTTCCTCTTCCCCCTCTCTCTCCCTCTCCTTCTCCCTCTTCCTTTCCTTCACCTTTTCCTCTCTCTCTTCCTCTCCCTCTTCCTCATCCCCTCTCCCTCTCCCTTTCCCTCTTCCTTTTCCTCTCCCTCCCCCTCTCTGATATGAATAAAAATATATATATTTTAAAAGCCAGAGTGAATTTTAATCAGCGCAAAAGGAGCCTATACATTCATACATAAGAATGACATGCAAGCTACTGGGCCCGCTAGGCTTCCGTCTACGTGTGGGAGGGCCAGGCTGGAAGGGTGAACTCCAGGAAGAACCTGCTGTCTGATCTAATGCACAGAAGGAACGGTGACCAGTCATGTCCAGCCTCAGATGCTGATGAGTCACTGTCCCCCCTCTCCAAGTGCATTTGGAAGAGAACTGCCCGCTTAGTCCACCCTCTCCCTTTAGCAGGACTGAGGTCTCCCAGCCCCCTCGCTCCAGCAGGAGTCTTTCCTGCCACATGTGGGTGTGGGCCCTGCTTGCTTTTAGCGTTCTTCCTGGCCAGCAACATCGCTTTCCTTCCAAGTAACTCAGCGGGACAGAGAATTACCTCCCAGGTAACCACGAGCTCCGACCGGCTGCCGCCTCCTCCCTGGATGTTGGTTGGAGCCACGATGGGGACTGAAAGCAAAGAGAGAAACGCGGCCGCGGTGAGGGACGGGCGTCCGCCTCAGGAGGGTCTCACCTCCCGGGCCCTCCCGCATCCTTAATGAACACAAATGATGTTTACTGAGACCCCGGCTTCGGAGGGGACAGCCTGGTGTCGGAGACACGAGCACCCCGGCTCCAGGATTAATTAACAGGCGAGTAACATCGTGTATCTGACATTATTATGCATCATCCGCTAATTGGCAAGACGATGTTCCGTTCGGTTGGGGAGAGTGACATGGTGATTTACTGCCTGATTATGCAGCTGTGCCGGGAACACGTTTCCCCGCCAGATATTAATTAGCCCCTTTCTTCTTCACAAACACACAGCGTCGTTTTCCTGTTTGGTCGCCATCGGGATGTTGGAACATGGAAAAATAAATCCTTAAATGCTGGATAATGAAAGGAATTCCTGTTTTTGTCACCCCCGTGTTTGAGTCGCAGGTCGCCAGGTACAGAACAGACCGAGGCCGCCTCGAACCTGTCGCCCCCCCCAGAGTGCCACTGATCAGGGTGGTGAGTGTGCGCGTCTTCCGGTGCGTGATCAGAATGGAGTTGGACTTGGGCATGCAGACATGATTTAAAAATCCCCTTTCCTGAAACAATGACAGAAGCAGCCCAGGTCTGCAAGGATGCATGACTTGGCTGGACAAGTTTCTCCTGAGACCGGCAGAAACCCATCTGCATCTGTGACTCTGCAGATTCTCTGTGGTGCTGAGAGCATCGGAGACGAGAGGGCAGCTTCGGAAAAACTCTTCTGGGACCTGCCTGCCACCCCATCACCATCCCCCCTGGGGCTCAAGCACCCTGGGGGAGAGAATGCATGTGCTCTGTGCCCTTGACCCCGGGGTGTGAGGCTGGCTCTCTCTCTCTGGTTGGGACAGGGCTGCTGTGTGTTCTGTAAGGACTGTGCCCTGAAGGGTCTCCCAGGGTCTGAGAAGCCATCGCTTTCTTACCGGATGCTTTGGTTCTCAGCAGTTCGGATGCCTTGCTCGGCTCTCCAATCCCAATGCTGTTGCCAGCAAGGACTCGGAACTCGTACTCCACCCAGGGGATCAGGCCCACCACAGTCGCGTTGTACGTCTGGCCGTTGAGAATCTCTGGAACTAAAACAAAGGGGACACACTACAGTAACATGAGTTGCCTTCATTTTGAAATCAAGGAACAATATACATAATGGGACATCATCAAGAGTCAAAGGACATTAAAATAATCATAAAACTAAGGAACACAAAAGTAATACCTATATATATAAAAGCCTACGTGACCGAATGACCGGTCGCTATGATGTGCACTGACCACCAGGGGGTAAAAATAATCTTATCAAACAACACACCATTGGTTTTTGCCAAATTATCCAAAAACATGTGAAACGCTCACCCGTGGAGACAGCCTGCCACCCCACCGAGAACGGCGTTCGCGCCTGGATGGTGAATATCTGGATGGGGCTGTTGTTGTCGGAGCCAGGCTGCCAGCTGAGCTGGGACGTGGTGCTGGAAATGTGTTCCACCCTCACCTCCTCGGGGGGACCTGGGGGGCCTTCAAACACAGGTGTTATGGTGACCTTATTGGAAATGATGAAATGAGTCAATTTGGGTGGGATAAGGGATCACGGTTTGTTTTTTTTCTGTTATACTTACAAATGATGGAACCTAATATATTTGAGCACGTTAGATAAAACCCTATTAATTCCACTTACACATGGGGAGATTAGCTTGAAATGCTTCCTTTGAAGATTAGGAAATGCCAGCCATGGGGTGGGGAATATCAGCCGATAAGAAGCTAATCTCACATGGTGAGGGCCTCTTGGGGTCGCTCCTCTCAAAAGCTCCCCCAAGTGAATGCTGCTCTTGGGGAGAAGTGGGGAACTCAGGCTTGGGCCCCCCTTTCTAAGACTGTTTAGCATCGATAGAGGGCCTGCCGCGTCCTAGGGGCTGACCTGCAGGCGAGTGTGACCATTCCTTAGGACCAGGTCAAATCTCCTCAATGCAACATCCAGTGTCACTCCACCCAGACCCAGGGGTCTTGGGATTTAGAAATATTTCCATCCAGTTGGTTGAGCATTGACCTAGGAATCAGGAGGTCACGGTTCCATTCCTGGTCAGGGCACATGCCCCAGTTGTGCTCAGTCACCAGCAGGGGGCGTGCAGGAGACACCTGATCAGTGATTCTCTCATCGATGTTTCTATTTCCCCCCTCTCCCTTCCTCTCTGAAATTAATAAAAATATATTTTAAAAATCTTTCCTACTTATCTCACTTCTTTATCATGCCGTAGTTAATCAAGGACTGGCCATTTATAGATGAACATTTCTCTCTGCGACTAGACAACGCGCTCATGTATGTCACGCACCTCTGACCATGATCTCAGCCATCGCCAACAAGTTCTCCAGGGCGGTCGTCACCGCGCAGAGATACCTCCCGGAGTGACTCAACTGGATATTCCTTATCATCAAGTCTCCCACAGATCCCTGCAGGCAGAAAGGGAAGAGGGGGTACACACATAAATAGGCCCAGCAGGTCCTAAGCCTTCACAGCTGCATCGACATCCAACACGTGGCCGCAGTGAAATTGCCAGATACACCAGTGTCACTCGTTCCTCAATCTGATCCCTGAGACTGCGTCCTTTGTCAGAATTGTCTCTAGAAAGCAAGCAAGTCCGTGAAAGACAGAAAACAAAATAAAACACACACAGATGCAGCTTCACAAAGAGACGGTGATTACCGTGCAAATCAGTACTGGGAGAGTCACAACAAAAGACGGTAATTCACCGAACAGGCCCGAGTCAATTTATTAAGCGCTTGGAATTGTCAGCAACTTACTCCTCCGATCCTTTCGAAATGAGCTGCGTCCTTTTTTAAGTCTATGATGTGTCCATTGAAAGACCAAACAAACGCGACCTCCATGGAGGGGTCACGGGACACCTGGCAGGTCAGGACGATGCTCTCGCCCACCGTGACGTCCATTGGGGCAGGCGGCTCGGTGATGACGGTCCGCTCTGTGGGGAAAGAACAGGGTTCCCATAGAAACTCGCCAGGGACTGGCACGTGCCCAGGAGGCAGACATCCTCTGAACGGATTTGCGATGGTTGGAAATCTCACCCATACAACTCGGAGTCTGCTCTTTTCAAGATGGAAAATCCCACCTCCTTCTGCATGTCTCTGCATGAGCCAGTTTAGCTTACTTAGTAATCGTGTAATAAAATGGAATACACCGTTTTTTTGTTTGTTTTTCAAAATATATTTTTATTGATTTCAGAGAGGAAGGGAGAGGGAGAGAGAAACATGAATGATGAGAGAGAATCGTTGATCGGCCACCTCCTGCATGTCCCACACTGGGGATGAAGCCACCACCTGGACATGTGCCCTGACCAGGGATGGAACGGTGGCCTCCTGGTTCATAGGTCGATGCCCAGCCACTGAGCAACACTGGCCTGGCTGAATACACTTTTAGTCATAGTTTATATGAAAATAGCTTGTAGAAAAACAAACACTGTGGACTTCTAAATCCGGTATTCCATACCTGGAGGAGGCACCGCTCCATTTTACCCCTGCAATTCCAGCCACCACATGAGTCACACAGTGGCTCCAGCTCCCAGTGGTCTGTGGTGCTCCCAGGGACAATGACTCGAACTATGCCCCTGAGATCCTAACAACAGTATTGCAGAGAGGTGTTTAGTCAGACGTCTACACGTATGAGGGTGAACAGAACAGATGCTCCTTCAGACACCGTTGTGACAATAATGTTCCGTTTTCACTGAAGATGCCATGGGAAACGCCCCTTGCTATCCAGATTTGCGACGTTAGAATCATACATCGATCATTACCAATCTCCCCTCTAGAAATACTGGCCCCAATGCCAATATCTGTTCCCCGCACCAAAGTGTCAAAGGAGGAGTCTGCCGTGCCCCAGCCAGACTCCCGGTCCTGCCATTTCTCTGATTTAGAGACTCTTTGCGACAGATCATTTCTGGCTACCAGGGTTCACTCCACAGCCATGCCCACTCCACCAGAACTCACAGTGCACCGTGCACTGTCCAGGGAATAGGAGGGAGAGTGGGTCTCAGCAGCGGAAAGACAACCTTTAATGCTACAAATTTGGACCTAAGTTGGTGGCTGTCTACCTTCCTGATGAGAATCCAGAACTTTCTTCTACTATTTTCTCCACCTTTCTGTGTTTGTTAATTTTCAGTAGCAACAAAAGAAAGACAGAAAATGATGGGGAGGGGAGTAGAGTAAATATAGATTATTCAGAATAGAGGGACACCTTTCCCATTCAGCTTTTAAAGTGATGGGGACGGCCCAGTGGTTGAGCATCCAATCAGGGCACATGCCCAGTTTGTGGGCTCGATCCCCAGTAGGGGGCGTGCAGGAGGCAACAGATAGATGATGTTTCTCTTTGATTGATGTTTCTATCTCTCCCTCTCCCATCCTCTCTCTCTAAAAGGAAGGAAGGAAGGAAGGAAGGAAGGAAGGAAGGAAGGAAGGAAGGAAGGAAGGAAGGGGGAAATGAAGGAAGAGTGATCACTTTTAGAAGATTATCCAAAAAACGAATGACAACATTCATGAAGAAGAGTTCATACAGTGACAGAATTTTAATAGTTGTTATTTTCCACCTCTTTCTGTGAGGTGAAAATCCTATAAAAGTGACCTTGATCTAACAATCCTATTCTCCAGAAGAATAAGGGAAGGTTTCCTAAAACAGACGCCACCTTCCAAGCACAGCTCTACTGTTTACTCAGACCCGTGCCGTTAATAGAGCCCGGGATGTCCAGAGCAGCCCAGGAGACGCGCCAACTAATTATCCCACAACTTCCGTCCGAATTGTTTAGCCTGATTTCTGTCAACATAGATGGAGCTTGTGCCTGTGCTAATGGCCACACACACGTGAGCGCACATCAGGATTCCTCGCGATACGTTCAGAAGGCAGGGGGTGCCCATCCAACGTGTAATTGGTCTTTCCTGGGACTCGGGACGTGTTATTGGTGTTTGTTTCTTTTGTGCCTTCAGCTCAGCTGAAACCTCCGTCTGTGAGTGACAGTCTTTCCATGTCACCCTTCAGAATAGTGACGGCTCAGGTGTCTCAAAAAGAGGGAGAAATGCGGAAGGAAAATCACCGTCCCTTTCTCCCTCAGTTCAGACCTGTGGTTCCGCCTTCATTTGTCTCTGACATCGTAGGCAATGTTGCTAAGATACCAACAGAAAGGCAACGAGTGTATAAATAGCACTTCAGACAGGTGACAACAGTCCCCGTTCTCTTCTCTAATGAGTTAACTTGGGAAGACTAGAAACACGGGCTTTTAGAATGTGGTCTTCTTCCTAATTCTTCAGACCTCACACTGTCCTCCCTATAAAGATATTAACCCTTCACCCCGCTCTCAGTTTCTTCCGTTCAGTATATTTTTCACTCTGGGATAACATTCCTTCTAAATGTATGAACAGCGTTAGCATTTTAGCGTGTATTTGAAAGTGACAGATTTTCTTAGGGTTGGTGTGTGTGTGTGTGTGTGTGTGTGTGTGTGTGTGAGAGAGAGAGAGAGAGAGAGAGCATTTTTATTTTGTCTTCCTATGGGAGGAGGATACTTTTGCTGGGAATAGAATTCTCACTGGCATTGTTTTTCAGCTCTTCCAAAAGGCCATTCCACTGCCTCCTGGACTCCTTTACTGCTGCCTCTACTTCCACTGTCAGCCTTACTATTGTCCTTTAGAAAATAATGCATCTTTGATTCAGAATGAATTGTCCTTCCTTTGGTTTCACTACTCTGTGCTTATTTAAACTTCCCTTGGTATGTGTCCTTAGTGGGGTTTATCCAGTTTCCTAAGTAGGATGCCTGCTGTCATTTTCAGCTTACTTTTTAATTATGGCAAATATTGCTTCTAGAAGTGCTGATGCCTTGCTTTCTCTCCCACATCTCCACACCTGGAGGAACTGCCATTTCACCTGTGTCAGATCCAATCACCACGTCGCACATACTCCTTAGGGCAGCGGTTCTCAACCTGTGGGTCGAGAACAGCTAGCAGGGTCTCCTAAGACCATCAGAAAACACAGATATTTACATTAAGATTCATAACAGTAGTAAATTACAGTTACGAAGTAGCGACAAAAATAATTTTATGGTTGGGGATCACCACAGCATAAAGAACCGTATTAAAGGGTCATGGCATTAGGAAGGTTGAGAACCACTGCCTTAGGGTCTATTCTCGCTCCATGTTGTGGTCTGGATGTTATCTATTCACAATTCTCCCATTTAGTGATCTTCTTGTCTGCTGTGTCTAACCTTGCATTAAATCACCCTATTTTCTTAATTTCACCTTTTGTATTTTTCAGTTCTGGAACTTCAAATTGATTTGTAATAGAAGATATTTCTCTCTTCTTCCTCCTCCTCGTCCTCGTCCTCGTCCTCCTCCTCTTCCTCCTCCTCCTCCTCCTCCTCTTCCTTCTTTTCTTTTTTCCCACTAATCCTCACCTTAGGATTTTTTCCACTGACTCTCAGAGAGTGGAAGTGAGGGAAGAAGGGGGAAGAGAGACAGAAACATCGATGTGAGAGAGAGTGATTGATTGGTTGCCTTCCACACTCGACCAGAGGGAAGCTGGGCACAGAACCTGCAAACCAGGGACACGCCCTTGACCAGGAATTGAACATGAGAACCCTGGGAGCAGGGGCCAATGCTCTACCCACTGAAAGGAACCAGCCAGGGTGCATTTCTCTTCTTAACTTCTTCATCACCTCCTCTGTTTTGTTTGTTTTTTTTTACCACATTCATCACCATCGTTTTGAAACCCCTCTCTGATAACATCTATATTTCTCTCAGCTGTTACTGCCGCCGGATTTCTCTCTGGCCCCGCCATTTACTCCTGCTCCAGCTACTCCAGGTAACATTTTACTGAGCGCCAGGCCCCGCGGGTCGGCATGTCAGCGTCTTTATTTTTGTTATGTCGCCCGAGTAGATTGGCTTTTCGGAAGGAGCAGCTGAATCCAGTCTGGCACTGATTTCAGCGGCGTCTGTTAGGCAGTCATGGCAGGTCCCGGCCGGCTTTGTTCTGTCTTTATTGCCAGGACGCAGCCCTTCAGGTGCCTGGGTTCACCGTGGAGCAGTCAGCAGGCCCCTTCCTATTGGCGTGTCCTGAGCCCCAGTTTTTGTCTTCCTGGCGCTGCGTGACAACCAGCACTTGCGCTGAGGTGTTTTCTGTTGCTGTTTGTTGGCTGGTATTTCCGATTCATTCAGCTTAGAAACCGGCTGCATTGTGGAGGAGCGAACCACTGGGAGCCTGGGCCCCCGACCTGTGCTTTTCTTTGCTCCTGAGGGCGGTCCCTCGTGCTGCCACCACCACGGTGATGCTCACGGTTCCTTCATTCTGTCACCTTTTTTTTTTTTTATTATAGAAACGTGTTAGCAGCATCTGTGGCTGATCACCGGTGTGATGTTGTTGTGATAAAGCCGCTTCAATGGTCGGGAGAGAAGTTTCCCCCTCATTAATGTTTAAGGACAGACTGTGTGTGGGGCTGGGGGAATCTAGGCCACGTATTAGTGGGGGGGCTGGGGAACAGCTTGCACGGGTAATTGAAGCAGCTGGGGGAGGACATGAGGACAAACAAACAAACAAACAAAAAAAAAAAAAGAAGAAGGAGAAGGAGGAGGAGGGGAAGGAGGAGGAGGAGGAGGAGGAGGAGGAGGAGGAGGAGGAGAAGGAGAAGGAGAAGGAGAAGAAGAAAGCAGTGTGGGACCACAGAGATTGCAAGAAAAGTAAAGTACAAACAAAAAACTATTAGCAATATATTTCAGAAAGAAACAGAACAGCAAGAAATTATATAAAGAGACAGTGGAAAAATAAGAAAACTGAAATTTAAAAAAATATATAGAAAAATTAAATAGAATATCTGAAAGCTTCAGTCAAGAAAATCACCCAGCCGAGATCCGTTTGGCTCAGTGGATAGAGCGCCAGCCTGCGGACTCAAAGGTCCCAGGTTCGATTCCAGTCAAGGGCATGTGCCTTGGTTGCAGGCACATCCCCAGTACGGGGTGTGCAGGAGGCAGCTGATCAATGTTTCTCTCTCATCGATGTTTCTAACTCTCTATCCCTCTCTCTTCCTCTCTGTAAAAAATCAATTAAATATATTTAAAAAGAAAAAAAAGGAAGAGAGAGCCTGGCTCCCCCACCCCCGGAGGGCAGGTCGTTATGGAGGGGACACGGTGAGATCGTTTTGAGGAGAAAGTTCCTGCCAAGTCCGTAGAAATCTAAGCCAACACCAAACAGGAAAGGGACTGACTGGGGAGAGCGAACACAGGACACTGGAGCGGAGACTCTGAAATAAACCGCACAGAGGAGGCGAACAGGTGAGCAAATCGGTGGATGGAGATGCAGGTCCCTCTAGCACAGTGGTTCTCAACCTGTGGGTCGCGACCCCTTTGGGGGTCCATCAACCCCACCACAGGGGTCGCCTAAGATCATCAGAAAACAGATATTTACATTATGATTCACAACAGTAGCAAAATTACTGTTAAGAAGTCGCAACGAAAATAATTTTGTGGTTGGGGGTCACCACAACATGGGGAACTGTATTAAAGGGTCGTGGCCTTAGGAAGGTTGAGAACCACTGCTCTAGCAAGTGGGCCCCAGAGAGGCCGCTGATCTTATTGAGTCCACTCTTCCTCTTTGTACAGAAACCTGCAGGAGGCCAGCGTGTGCTGGATCCCTCAGCCCCGTGCTAGATCACCTGCTCAGCTTTTCCCAGGTTAGACCCCCTGCGGCACCTGGTGCCCTCTCCTCCTCGAGGCCAAGTAGGATTCAGTTCAAGGGCAAGGTCACCGGACTCAGTATTTTCCAGTTTACCCCTTCACCCTCCACTTCAGGCGTTCGGTGACTGTGAACACACATTCAGAGACCAAAACCGCCCCGGTGACTTGGCTCAGCGGAGGGAGCGCCGGTTGGCCTGCATACTGAAGGGTCCCGGGTTCGATTTGGGTCAGGAGCACATGCCCGAGTTGGAAGGCAACCAATCAATGATTCTTTCTCATTGTTTCTATCTATCTCCCACTTCCCTCTGCTTTTAAATCAATATCTATCTATCTGTATCTATATATCTATACCTATATATCTATACCTATATACCTATACCTATCTCTCTATATCTATATCTATATCTATATCTATATCTATATCTATATCTATACCAATACCTATACCTATACCTATCTCTCTATCTCTATCTCTATCTCTATCTCTATCTCTATCTCTATCTCTATACCTAAGACCAAGAACCCCAGCGCAAAAGAAACAAGCGAAGACCCTGGCGAGAGAAGGCCGTTGTTCAAAATGCAAGGCACCTGAGTGCCAAAACATGTTTTGAGATCCTGCGAGGGAACGTGACACCGCTCCCTGCAAGCCGTCGTGTGACATGTCGCGCAGATCCCCGTGTTAACCAACCGTCAAACAGGGCCCGGCGTCGGAGGAAGACGGCTGAGCGGGGATCTGCTAATGATCCGCACGCCCGCTCTGCCTTTCTCTGCCGCTCACGCACCACAGCGACGGCTGTTGGCGGCATCCACCTCAGACTCCTGACAGAGGAAGCGCTCGCTCCGACAGCCTGTCACCACACCGGGGCTGAAGGATGCTCTGGCTCAGAGGAAACGCTTTCTTCCACGGTGCAGGACACAGTAGGCAAAGGACGCTTCTTCTGAGTTTGCGTGGGGGGGAGGGGGGACAAAAGGAGATGATAACAGCCAGAGAGGAGACCCCAGGCGAGTTTCACTCACAGGATGGTTTCCCTCCCCCGCCCCATTCCTTCTCTGAAGGAACCTGCCGCCTCCCTCCTGCGTTTTCAGGATCCGGACTGAAAGCCAGACTCACGTCGGAGGGTCTTTTTCCAGGAAGGACACTCATCCTCCTGAACAGCCCTGAGAACAGAGGCCACTCTGCCCTGTGGACTTGGAATCTCCCCAGCCGGCGTGGCTCAGCGGTTGAGCGTCTACCTATGAACCAGGAGGTCACTGGTTTGATTCCCGGTCAAGGGCATCATGTCTGGGTTTCGGCTCCATCCCCAGTGGGAGGCCTGCAGGAGGCAGCTGACCAATGACTTTTCTCTCATCGTTAATGATTCGATCCCTCTCTCTGAAACCAATAGAAATAGGCATTTTAAACCATAGAAATAATTTCACCAACACAGGAGCCTGAGTGTTTTTTCCAACCCCACCCAGTGCTGCACAGGGAGGGGTGCAGGCTCCTGAGGGGACACCTTCACAGCGGGGACCAAATGGGCAGCTGGCTACATTTCTGTTCTTTTAAATTATTTATTTTTAAGTGTTTTTTGTTTTGTTTTGTTTTTAAATCTAAAGTTGGTCTGCCATCTTAAATTGGTCCTACCTCACAGGTGTGCCTCACAATGACTTGATGTTTTTGTGTTTTTTTTTTAATATATTTTATTGATTTCTTACAGAGAGGAAGGGAGAGAGATAGAAAGTCAGAAACATCGATGAGAGAGAGACATCGATCAGCCGCCTCCTGCACGCCCCCTACTGGGGATGTGCACGCAAGCAAGGTACATGCCCCCGACCGGAATCGAACCTGGGACCTTTCAGTCCGCAAGCCGACGCTCTATCCACTGAGCCAAACCGGTTTCGGCAACTTGATGTTTTTATGCCTCCCAATGTGGTTGGCCCGCTGAGTCTAGCGGTCACTCATCTGTTGTTAATAAAAGTAGGAAGTGGAGAGCTGCTATTTCCTGTCGAGTAGGCACTGCTCCACGGAGGAGAAACCCGAGAGTGGGCTGGGCGGGGAATTGGGTGGAGAATCCAGCCTTTTCAGGGTCGATGACTTCCGTGCCGGGAGACTTCTCTGGAAGCTGTTTCCATCCATAAGTCGGCGGGTGAATTCTCGTCATTTCCACCAAACTGTCCTCGTGAAAGACCCGCAGCCGCTTCTCCTTGGAGCTGGCCCTCCCACTCCGGCCCTGAAGCCGCACTGGCCCCCCCACTCTGGAGCCTCCCTCTGTAACACAGACCCACGTGAGTGCCAGGCTGACGCTGCCGCTGAGCGCGGCCAGCAGGCCTAGCGGGCGCCAGGAGGACTCTGGCACGAAGAATAAACAACTAAACGAACAGCAATAAACTTAATTCGCACATTAGATATGCTTTTCCAAATTCCGACGTCTCCGTTGAAAATAATGCCGAGGCAATGAGGCCTATAATTGAACATCCCCAACTTCTCCGGTGGGGGAAGGAAAGCGAAGGCTGCCTGCAAACAAGGCCGTTTCACAGCCTGCTGTTCCTCTGCTTTTAATAATTTTCCAAATGCCGGATCGAATCATTCCCCCTCTCGTGTGATCTTCATAGACTGTTGGTGTGCGTGGCCCCGTAATTCCAACAAGACCAAGCTCCCCCTCCTCTGACTCCCTGTGTGTGTCATGGAAGACACCCCTGTGTTCCATGTCACTGTGTTCCATGCCTCCCTGTTCCCCGCCCCCCCGAGTCCCAGGTCCCCGCCTTCCCTGCCCGGGAAAGGCTGGTGCTAATGACGCTCAGATGTCTGGGTGGAAATGGCCTCCTTGCGTGCATCCGGGAAACAGAAATCTCAGATATGCAGCTCAGACAACTTTCAAACCCTCTAAACACAGATAAGCCTTATCAGCTAAAAACTAAGCCGGGGAGCGTCTCCCTCTTGTAACTATTATCTCCTTACAAGCTATCTAACAACAACACGTCTTGCATGACTGAGGCTGATAAAGAAATTCAAAGGGAGATGATTGTTTTGTCAGCTTTACTGAAATTTCTCATTTCCTCCTTACCGTCCTGTAGGTCACTACGTGATGATTTGGGTTTTGAGAAACATAATTATAGTTGACTGTGTAATGACAATCAGATGGACATTCTAGATGAGAATACGTGCGCGCGCACACACACACACACACGCGCATGCACATACACTAAAGCATTTTAACAATCAAGCAGTTGACGACACTCTTCACAATCAAGAAAATGGTTGCAACAATGCATACTATTATAATTCTGCCTCACATTAAAACGTCACATTTGTAGGTTGTAAAGTGATAATTCTTTGGCAGTGATATCTTCAACATTCTAACATGAAAGGGAATTACAGGTGGGAGTCTCATTAAGACGGTATGACAATAAGAGACTTTTCTTTTTTTTTTTTTTCTATTCTCACCCAAAGATATGTTTACTGATTAGAGAGAGAAAGAAAAAGGGAGAGATGGGGAGAGAGAAACATCAATCAGTTGCCTCCTATACACAGCCTGACTGGGTGGGGACTGAACTGCAACCTATGTAGGTGCCCTGACTGGGAATCGAACCCCATGATCTTCTGGATTTATGGGATGATACTCCAACCAACTGGTCCACCGGCCAGGGCTTGATGCCCTGTGTTGCAAAGTATTCTAAGAAGCTTAAACCCTGAAACATTGAAATCTTTCAGATTCCAGAGCAAAGAAATTATGTGAAGGAAGGGGTGGAGAGTGGGACTCTTGCACTCCATCAATCAATATTTATTGGACGCATACAGTTCCCAGCACCATCTCTACCTTCCTCCTGCTTCTCTGCTAGAGGAAGGAAAAGATAGAGGAAAAATCACTTGTCGGAAACCAATAATTGTCTCACTAATAGAAAGTGTGGACAAGGAGCCCAGAAGACTGGTCAACCTTGAAGCTCTGAAAGGTCAAAGCCAGCCACTCCCTATCTGAGACAATGAACTTCCCCATCAAATAATCAAGTAAATCCTTACTGATAAGATAACCTACTTGTTACTGGAATTGCCTGCTTCAGGGCAAAGGGTGGATCCCAAACCTAAATAAAAGCAATGGCAAGGCCAAAGGAAGGTGGTAGTCTTCTCACTAGAGGAAGGCTCCCGCCTGGCCCCCCAATATCGCCAAATTAATATTTTTCTAGTTTCTCTTTTCATTTGTGTGCGGCCTCCTCCAGATCCTGAACCCTGAACCGGGAACCCTGAACCACTCGGGATGTGAAAGGGGCTCCCACAATCATTGACCTGATAAATGAGAGAACTGTTAGTTTGTTAGACGAAGAAACAATTCCTAGAAGAAGAGAGAGTGGAGAAGATTAAGGCGAGCAGGAATGCCGTCTTGGATCCTTTGTTTTGGGATCATTTGTTTCCACAGCCCCAGGGAGAAACACCAGCACACAATGGGCCAGTTGGTTTTCCCCACCAACCAGATGCAGGCGTGTTTAGCTAGTTTCTCCCCCACAGAGACAGAGGGGTCCTTGGGAACTTGGTGTCCTTTGTGGGGCAGCCCCGATGAAGACCACTGTCTCCATCCTAAGAGCTGAGAACATCCTCAGCAGAAGCCTGGCCACATGGCTCATCTGAAGCACCCGAGTTCTGCCTCAGAACCAAGCACAGTCCCGCTGCCCCCCAGTTTCTCCATTAGTGGGTGTTCTCCTTTCTCTTCCTCCCGTTAATGACTCCCCGCCAGCATCATGATGCCCAAGGCCCGAGACACATCTGAGGAAGAGAAACTTCATCGGCTCAGTCTACCCAGGAGCTGGTTTTTCTTAATCTCAAGAGTGAACAGTTTAGCCTTGCAGTTTAGCAGCAAAACCATTGGTCCAGCTCCCCCACCTCCTCCCATCCGCCCCGTATTTCACAGAAACTCAGAGAAATGACATTCCTTTGGCTGCTGTCCCGCATCCTTCATCCTTCCTGTGCGACTCCCCCTGGATCCCTCATCCTGGGGCGGTGAGCTGCAGTGACCTCTCACCCTCCCCGGTTCCAACCTGCTGCTGGAAACGAACAAGGCCCTGAGCTCTTGTAAATGTTTACATTTAAGAGAGAAACATCAACGAGGAGAGAATCATTGGCGGCTGCCTGCGGTACGCCCCACACTGGGGATCCAGCCCACAGCCAGAGCCTGCGCTGTGGCCGGAAATTGTGCACCCTCCACCACGGAGCCATGCCGGCCGGTGCCTGGTCCATTTGAATGAGGCAGTAAGTCTTGTTTTCCCCTTAATAAACTTGTTATTTTTTCCAACCGAGAGCACTAACACTTCTCAGCCCAAGGACACAACCAGACATTGGCTGGAGAGACCACCTTCTGTTAAAGTAGCCAAAGACACTCCTTGAAAAACTGTCCCCTTCTGTCTTGGAAACCTTAAGACCAGTGGTTCTCAACCTTTCTAATGCCACTTACAGTTCCTCATGTGGTTGTGACCTCCAACCATAAAGTTATTTTCGTTGCTACTTCATCACTGTAATCTTGCTGCTGTTATGAATCGTCATGTAAATATCTGTGTTTTCCGATGGTCTTAGGTGTCCCTGCTAGTGGTTCTTAACCTGTGGGTCGCGACCCACAGGTTGAGAACTGCTGCTGTAGAGCCTAAGACCATCGGAAAACACAGATATTCACAATTACAATTCATTAACAGCAGCAAAATTGTAGTTATGAAGTAGCAACAAAAATAATTTTGTGGTTGGGGGTCACCACAACCTGAGGAACTGTATTTAAAGGGTAAGCGGCATTAGGAAGGTTGAGAACCGCTGCTTAAGACAATACATCAATGAAGTGACGTCCTCAAAGCGCGCCCCCTGGCGGACACCAGCCACACTTCCCGGGTGTCTCAGACAAAGGCACCGCGTGTGAGGCAATGTAGGCAGAACCCCTGCCCGTGTGTAGGCAGCCTGGCTAGCTGGCGTGGGGCAGCTGATTCCTTTCTACGGGACACATTTATTCTTAATAAAAATGATGATAAAGCACCCATGGCAGAGTTTAATCATCTGGGCTTAATTAGCTGCTGAAACTGCTTTATCAAGACCGTCATTCCCATCATCCGGAGGCGGCGGCACCGTGACAGCCACATGGTCCCAGTAAACACGCCGGTTTTATGAGCGGAGGCTCCACACAGCGAGATGGCAAGTCGGGGAGCAGACTCTTCTTCCCTAATTGCGTCCCTGGGCGACGAACGGGGTGAGTTTGGAGTGGCGCCAGGACGGGAGCCGAAGAAGGGACTGTGAGCGTGTGTCTGCTGTTTACCGTGATGGGGCACCACCGCGACGGGCGCCGACACTCATGTTTTAATGGGCTCCCCTTTGAAGAGCCTGCTCCTCCCGGGGTACGCCAGAGAACCCGCGTTTCCCGAGTCAACTACGAGGGGAGAGAGATAACTGAACTGGTGATGCACCCAGCAGCCTCTCCTGCAGGTGAAACTCCATACGGAATGAGCTTCTGAAGGACAGTTAACCAAGAGAAAGAGTGTCCATTGACTTGATCACAATGTCTCTCCCTCTCCCCCCCTCTTGCACTGAGGCATCTGTGGAATTTCAGATACAGTGGTGGTACCTCGAGATACGAGTTTAATTCATTCGGTAGCCTTGAGGCATGGGAAACTATGAGACGCTCGAATCGCGATAAACTGGTGGGTCGTGTGCAGCCGGCCAACCCTCGAGATGACTCGTATCTCAACTGTTGCTCGTATTTCAAAGCAAAAATGGCTCGCTCGATGGCTCGTATCTCAAAAATCTCATATGTCAGGGCACTCGTAGCTCGAGGTACCACTGTATTGAGGTGCAGGATTTAACGCTCTGAGAGCGTTTCCACTGCCAACAAGCTCCCCTCGGCCATGGCCTGCCACTGGCAGCTGCCAGGGTATCAATGAACATGGGACATAACTCAGTGAATCCCGACATCAATCGTCACCCAGACACAACGGGACGTGGGTTTGACACGCCCCAGGCCGCGTGTGCACATGCGTCTCCATCTGCCCGCACAGCCAGGGACCACGTACCTTTCACCACGAGGCCGCCCGTGCTCCTGGCCACCCCGAAGGGGTTGGTGGCCACGCAGGTGTAGGGCCCGGCGTCCGCCCTGCTGGCATTCCGGATCTTTAGGCTGCCGTCCTCCAGCACAAACACTCTGGGGAGAGAAGACGGGGCTGGTGGCAGCGGGCTCTCCCCAACGGGTGTCCTCGCCGCTCACCTCCATCCATCCGGCACTTGCCTAAGCCACGAGGGGCTGGCGACGCTCGCCTCCCGGGACCCCGTCCTCACGGTGGGCCCGCCGGCCCCCCGCACACTGGAATGACTGCCACTGCTGGGGACCTGACACAGAAGATGCTTCTAGTGCCCTGACCTGGGGAGGCCGCTGTTGATTGACTTCCAGGCACACGGAAGCATCGGACAGGCCGTGGAACCTCAGAGGGAAGTGGGGGGGAGGCTAGGCAGGGGGTGCGGGGAGGTAGAGATCCACCAAAGAACTTGTGTGCATGTATGCATCACCCATGGACACAGACCACAGTGAGTGAAGGCCTGGGCTGAGGGGCGTGGCAGGCTGGGAGAGGTCAATGGGGGGAAAGGGGACATATGGGATACTTCCAACAATAAAAAATTAAAAAAAAAAAGTGTTTGATGCTACAATGCCCTTTCTCTTTGAAAGAAGAGCAAAAGTAACTACATATTGGCTGTGCATTTTGAAAAGGCGACTTTCTGGGGGGGAGTGAACGTGGAGTTAGCGAAACGGAGGCCAGGTCGCTGGCTTTGTAAACCCGCTCTAACTTACCACCTCCAGCCACCAGACAACTAGGGCCTCCGCCATGACAGTTGGCCAGCGCTCCTGCCGTAGGCCACCCACAGGGTCTGTGCTGGAAGACCCCGCCCCACCTCCACCGGTGAGGTGGCTGGTGGAGTGGAAAGAGGAAGGCTCCATAAATCAGACGCTATGAAATGTTCCTAAAATGCATGTAACCATCCAGTCACCGTGGAAGGGTAGCTGTTTAAGAAGTCCCAGTCCTTCATAAAGTGATTCTTATTATATCTTCGCTGAAACTCAGAAATACTCAAAAGCCAACATCAGATTGCTGTCATAGGGGAAACTCTGAAATTAGTTTCTTCCTTTCGTCTTCCCTTTCTTTCTTTTGGTTGATTTTAAGAGAGAGAGGGAGGGAGAGACATCAGTTTGTTCCACTTATTTATGCATTCATAGGTTGATTTTTTTTTTTTTTAGTCCTCACCTGAGAATATGCTTTTCTATTGATTTTAGAGAAAGAGAAAGGAAGAAAAAGAGAGAGAGAAACATGGGTCTGTTGTCTCCTGTACACTCCTAGGCCCACAATCAAGCCCACAACCATTAGGTGTACAGAATGATGCTCCACCCAACTGCTCCACCCAGGCCAGGCCTATGTAAACAGATTTTAATGCCTGTAGTGTTGAAGGCAAGAAAAGTAAGAGGCTCGGTATGCATGTCACACCCACTAACAATAACAAAACAGTATTTTTTGCCTTGAAAACATATCATTGTTTCTGGTCTGTGTATTACATGCAATGTAACTAATATAATTAATTACCAGATTTCAAACACAGCAAATGTCAGCCCACTATAACTTTTATGGACCCAGCTGCTGTTCTCGGGTTTATTACTAGTCACAGGCTCTGCTTGCTGTCCTCAGGTTAGTGGGAGGGACCACATCTGGGATGAGAATCGTGTGTGGTACACAGTCAGATTGTTCCTAAGTCATTATCTAGAATATTCCCCAACAGCAGACCTGAGGTATCTTATTTCATTTCTGAAATGTCTAGTTTCTGGGTCCCAATTTGCCTCAACAATTGAATCCTACAATTATTGACACAGTGACAGAGCTATTACACTGTGCGGCATACATCTGGCCAAATACAATTTCTCTGATTTAATTAGAAAAGGTCAAAGTGAGAAGCATGAGGTTGCATGATCTACCACCAAAATTTAGGAATAGCTAAGAATGTTGAGCAATATAAAAACATTACATTGTGGGTAATACAACATTTTAAATGAATAAAAAATATAGCCAAAGGCCATCAGACAAATTTCCCAACTGGTTATGCCATTGTTTCTACATCATATAATTTTTTTCCCTTAACTTTCAGAAAGGAACAAGTCATGTTAACAGCAGTTTCATAATCACCCTTTGCTGGCTGCTAGCATTTGTTCAATAATGTTTGTTAAATTGAATTAAAATTGTCATCATTGCAACTGTTTATTTCTTTTGGACTCTTAATCAATTGCTATTTTTCAAGAGCCTAGTGGTGTCTGAAATACTGAAAAGGCAGACTAACAGAACATTTAAAATCCGTCTACGACTACATAGCGAATGCGGGTTAGAGAAGGGACGAAAGGCCATCTCTGAGTATCTCTGGCATGCATGCTCTTTCTAGAATCACCTCACCTGACTCGCAGTAAACTAATTCTTTGTGTTAACTCTGATCCTCCAGAGTTGCTGCTGAATTACCATTAGATGTCCTAGAGTCTTATGTGTTTGAATCTCAGAGTATGAATCAGAATTTGCACTTTATCAAGATAACCAGTGACTGGTAGTATGCACAATAAAATTTTAGAAGCATAGATCAATTCATTATGAATCAAACTTCAGTTTATAAATACTATCTTTATTTCTAAGTAAGAAGCCATCTTGTTTTCATATGATCTGCATGCAAAAATGTATATAAGAATAAAAAAAAGGTAGATTTAAATAATTTATGAAAGTAACCAAACTGATTTATAATTTATTTTAAAAATAGATAATGCCAAAACCGGTTTGGCTCGTGGATAGAGCGTCGGCCTGTGGACTGAAAGGTCCCAGGTTCGATTCCGGTTAAGGGCATGTATCCTGGTTGAGGGCACATCCCCAGTAGGAGGCGTGCAGGAGACTGCTAATCAATGTCTCTCTTTCATGGATGTTTCTGACTCTCTATTCCTCTCCCTTTTTCTCTGTAAAAAAAAAATCAATAAAATATATAAAAAGATAGATGATTAAACAATCAATCTCCCTAGTGACTTAGGATACAGAAGCCAGATATTTACTTCTAAACTAAAATATTTCAATTAATCATTTAATGTTTTTTAATTAATAACAGATTTTAAAATATAGTAAGAAAACTTAATCTGTGACAATATACTAGTAGATAGAATCAAATGACCTAACCATAGCGCTACTTTTAAGCATAATAATTAAACCAAAAAAAAAAAAATTAAAGAAAAGTGAGAATTTCCAGTTCTGTCACATATCATAACTGGCTTAGCAGAAATAATTTTTAAAAATCCAACTGAGATCAAGTTGAGCAAAGCAATTGCCATTTTCAAATAAGAAATAATGAATGCATGTGTAAAAATTAAACGTTAAAAAAACTGAACCATGTTAATTGATGGTTTTGGTAACTTTCACAGAGAAAAATAAAGACTGGAGGTTTTTTTTTCTTTTTTAGAATATTTAGAAGATATTTTAAAAGTATATAAAGGTTAAAAAGGCTTATTAATGTAATTTATCAAAATATTCTATCTTTATTTCATATAAACTCCTCTGTCATTTAGAAACAACATGCAGGTATAATTACAGATAGGTTTGGTTACCTGGAAAAAAAGGGGAGGATATATTCTGGTGATAAAACTGGACATTTGTATGAATAATTTTGATCTGAAGTGAGTCTCTTATAGGCAACATATATCTTGTACTGTTATCCATTCAGTTGCTCTATGTGTTTTGACTAGAGCATTTAACCCATTTGCATTTAAAGTAACTGTTGGTAGATAATTATTTATGGCCATTTAGCATTTCTTATAATACTGGTTTGGTGGTGATGAACTCCTTACTTTTTTATTGTCTGGAAAGCTATTTATCTGTCCTTTGATTCTAAGTGATAGCTTTGCTGGGTAGAGTAATTTTGGTTATAGGTCCTTGCTTTTTTATCACTTTGAATATTTCATGCCATTCCCTTTTGGCCTGCAAAGTTTCTGTTGAGTTCCCTTGTAGATAACGAACTGCTTTTCTCTTGCTGCTTTTAAGATCCTCTATTTTTAACCTCTGCCATTTCATTTCTGATGTGTCTTGGTGTGGGTCTCTTTGGGTTCAGCTTGTTTGGGACTCTTTGAACTTGTTGGGCTTTCATGTCCATTTCCTTTGCCAGGTTAGGGACGTTTTCTTTCATTTTTTTTTCACATAGTTTTTCAATTTTTTGTTCTCTGTTCTCCTTCTAGTATCCCCATGATACAAATGTTGGTATGCTCAAAGTTGTCCGAGGGGGTTCTTATACTGTCTTCATTTTTAGGAAGATTTTTTTTTTCTTTTTACTGTTCTGATTTGGATGTTTTCTGCTTCCTTAACTCTCAAATCACTGATCCGATCCTCTGATTCATCTACACCACTGTTGAATCCCTGTAATGTGTTCTTCATTTCTGACTGGTTCTTTTTATGTTTTCTACTTCCCTTTTTACGATTCCTTTCTCTTGGTGGATGTTCTCATGAAGTTAGTTTACTCTTCCCCTAAGTTTATTGAGCATTTTTATAACCAGTGTTTTGAACTTTCCATCTGATAAGCTGCCTGTCTCCATTTTGTTTAGTCTTTTTTTCTGGAGTTTTCTTCTGTTCTTTCTATAATCTAGAAATGTTCATATTATCTGTTGTCCCGACCCGCGGGTTAAGTCAATGAGGACCCTAGAGGAGGAGTGGGGATGAAAGGGACAAGAGACACAAGGAATGGAGACAAGACAAATTTCTGATGAAGTCTCATTTATTCAACAGGAGTTTGGGGTGTTTATAGGGAGAAGGAGGAATGAGGCCTACCCCTTAAGGCGAAGCACCTGGCCTAGCCCTTAAGGCAAAACACCTGGCCTAGCCCTTAAGGCGAAACACCTGACTTACGGGAAAGAGATAGGATTTGGGGTAATAGAAACCTAGCCCAAGGTTAGTGCTAACGTGGCTGGAGCTTACTACAAAATGGCTGTCAAGCACAACAAGTTTCCCACAATCTGTGTCACAGAGTAACTGGGAGTGAAACTATAAGCTGTTTACATGCCTAGTACTCAGTCTGACTCCTCGTTAGCAGTCCCTCGCTCAGTTTTTCATGAGCTGGTTTCTGGTCCTGCTAAAGCATCAAAGCACTTTCCCAAGTACATGAACAGAAGCAACAAGGAAAGGAGGGAGTTCTGAGTCACAGTTTCATTTGAACGGAGGGACCTGAAAGGTATGTTCCAAAGAACCGTTATTGAATATTTGCGACTTTCTCTCTGTGTACTTGGCATTTAACTTTACCATCCACTGTGCTCTCATTTTTATTTTGGGAATGGTACTAAGGTGGTTATGAGAACTGAATTAATTATGTGCCAGTGATTCATTTTATTCTTATTCTTTCCTGAAACTAGTATTTTGCCTGTGTTTCCTGCATGTCACAGACTAGATTTTCTGACTCTTGCCTGGTTCTTACCCATATCTGGTGTGTTCAAGTCCTGCATCTGACCGGACGCTGCAGGACGTCTGTGGCTTTAATTCACTCATCTTGATCAGTCCCGGGACTTAGTTTTGGCCTCTCTGGGCTGACACCTGCCTTACAGGGTATGTGTTCCTCCACAATTCCTCCTCTATAATCATTCCACAGCTCGATGAGCATACCCTTTCTCTCCGGTCTTTCTTCTCAAATACCCACTTAATTAGTGTAGTTCAGTTGTTTACACAATGGAATAGAGCAAAAATTTCCCCAAATTACCAAAGCTTAGTATTCTATTTAGATGAGTAAATCACAAATTAAGGCACTTGCATTTAAAATGTTCTGTAAATATTAGAATTTCAAGACATTTACATGTGCAGATATATTATAACCATTTAACAACAGAAAATTAATAGTGAGTATGGTGAGGAACCACACTATTCCTTTAACTGCATGCATTCTGAGCATAAAAAGGTAGAAATTCAGAAATACAAGCTGGGTCTGACAGTCAGGTGACCCTGGGAGATTTCACAGTGGCATCAGAAAATGGAACATGTCGAATACGGAGCCACCAACATGCATACACATGTCAGTGTTAACCAAGGAGGTGAAAGCAGGCTCCATGGCATGACTGAACATACAACCCTGTGAGGGAGAGACCCCGAGAATAAAACTGTGGCTCTGCCCATTTGCCTGACTTACACTGTTGCCTACTTGAGGAGCTGTGGGAATGAGGCATCAGGAAGACAGATAACCTTAAGTGAACTCTCAGGACACTCACCTGGACCAGGTGTCAGATTTGTGTCATTCTAAGGAACTACCTGAAGACAATAGGAAATCTTTTTACCCTTGCTTTGCTGGGTTGCGTGTGATATCCATTAATTTAAACTTCATAAATATAATAGGCACTGGGGCGCAAGTCCCTCAGCCAGGTCTGCCCCTCTCACAGCCCTGGAGCCCTCAGGGGCAGGAGGCAACCTGGCAATCAGGGGAAGGTGGTGCCCCCATCACACCTCTGCTGCTGCCACTGCCAGCAGCACAAGCCTTCGCTGGCCCTGGTTACCTGAGCTTCGGATAGCCCTGGGCACCGGGCAGCTGCCATCTGAGGCTTTCCTATGCCTCAGGCCAGCCCTCGGGGGTTGAGGGTACTGGGGGACTCCAGAGGCAGGCATGAGGAGTGGCTGGACCCCACCTGGGGGCAGGCCCAGCTATGTCATGTACCTGCAACCCCAGTGGGGCTGAGGGGACTGAGCTACACCATCTTGTGGCTGTGGGTGCCGCCATCTTTGAGGGTGTGGCAGTCAATTAGCATATTCCCTACTTATCCGCTGTAGGCGTCACCATCTTTGTGAGGGCATGATGGGCAATTAGCATATTCCCTTTTTATTACATAGGATGAACATTGACATCATCCATTTTATTGTAACAACTAATCAAATACCTACCCAGTATGTACTCTGTCTATCTATAGAAAGTAGAACTATCTATGTAGACTCCACTGAGGAGCTAGAAAATGAGAAGGCTCTCATTTCTCATTTGTATCAGCCACAGGCCATCGTGAAGTTTGAGGATATGGGAGACTAGCAATAGCTAAATTTCTTAAACTCCAAAAATTAGGACATTGGGCAATTAAAATTTCTTATTCCTGAAACTAGAGCAATAGTGCTATTTTTATAGTTAGATTATTAACTAGAGTATTGCTTCCAGTTTTGTCTAAAGATAATACTCTGGACCATGAAATTTTAATTGACTGTCTAATTTTACTGATTTGTAGAAAATGTAAAATAAATTGGACTAAAATTAGTTAGATAAGAAGTAGAAAAGTGTGTGTGTGAATTTTAACTCGGCACAACTTAGATTTTAGGTAAAATGTCCCAGTGGAATCCATTTTAGATCAAATATTGATATTATATTTTTAACAATTTCAGCACCTGATTATCATAGTTAATGTGAAACATCTTTGCTAATATCAGTTTAATTTAATAGGTTACCTTTTTAAAATTTCTTATTTTAACAAGCTACAAGCAATAACAGATATGATCTGCAAACAAGTAAATACCAAGCTTGCTCATGTAATAAAAATAAAGGTTCCCCTTAATGTCAATGACTTTAAATGGCTCTATTTGCAATTAGACACACAAAATATCACACATTCCTGGCCAGGGCAAATTTAAATATGTAATCAATGACTTAATGAAAACCTACATTAGAAGACCTTAGAAGACCAGAGCAATAAAAAAATAAAGAGAGAGAAAGAGAGAGAGACTGAGAGAGAGAGAGAGAGAGAGAGAGAGAGAGAGAGAGAACCCAGAAAAAGAGACCAAAAAGGAGAGAAAGAGGTAGAGAGAGAGAGTAAAAAGGACCTTCTATCTCAAAGGAGATGATTGAATGGGTCCCAGAAGATAAATTCTACAATCCACAGTACCCTCCTCCCAACATAAAGATCAGTTGTTTTTCCACATTAATAAGACATATTCTGGGGGTTTAATACTAAGGTAACCACAACCGGGTTTCAGTCTTCGAATCCTGAGTCTGTGCTCTTTCTACGGAAGCACTATGCTGCCTTGTATTTTGAATTTGATTTTTGAGAGTTCAAAAAGCACCACAATGTTAGGTTCTCAGAACAGTTGAAAGATGCAGAGATTCCAATATCTCCCCTTCCCGCGCCCCCCTTACCCCCCCAAAAAAAAACAGCCTCCCATTATCAACATTCCACACCAGGTGGTCGTTGGTCACAACTGATGAACCTACATTGATGCATTCTGGTCAACCAAATACCACAATTCATCTGAGGGCTCACCCTTGATGGTGTACATTCTAAGTTTGGAAAAATGTATAATGACTTGTATCTACCATTATAGCATCATTCACTGTCCTAAACATTGTTTGTGCTCCACCTCTTCACCACCCTCCCGCATTCCTTGCTCACCACTCCTCTGTTGACTGTCTTCACAGTTTTGCCTCTTCCAGGAAGTCATAGAGTTGCAGTCCCTCGTTTATAACCTTCCAGATCGGCTTCTTTTGCTTAATATTTTACATTTAAGGCTCTTCTAGGTCTTTCATGGCTTGGTAGCTCATTACTTTTTCGTGCTGAACAATATTCCAGTGTCTGGATGGACCACAGTTTACTCATTCACCTACTGAAGGACATCTTGCATCTTGGTTGCTTCCGAATTTTGGGCGATTAGGAACAAAGCTGTTATAAACATCCATGCGTGAGTGTTTGTGTGGACGTGTGTTTGGGTAAGTACCCAGGCATATGCTGGGTGGGCTGTATAGTGAAATTATATTTAGTTCTATAAGAAACCATCAAACCATCTTCCAGAGATTCTGCACCATCTGCATCTCCACCAGCAACAAGAGATTCCTGCTGCCCTCCCCCCACCCCATCCTCCCAGCTCCGGGTGTTGCCAGTGCCTGGGTTTGAGCCATTCTCACAGGTGTGCAGTGCTGTCTCCTTGTTTTCCTTTGTGTTTCCCTGACACCATATGTTATGGAGCTTCTTGTCATGTGCTCATTTGCCATCTGAGTATCTTTTTTGGTGATGTGTCTGCTCACATCTTTGGCTCATTATTCGATGGAGCTGTTTGTCTTCTTACCATTGAGCTTTAAGATTTGTTTATATATTTTAGGATATTGTCCTCTGCAAATATTTTCTCCCACACTGTGGCTTTCCTGTTCATTACATTGGCATCATTTCTCACAGGACACACGATTTTAATTGGGATGAAGTCTGGCTTATCATGCCTTTCTTTCCTGGATCTGCCCTCCTATGGTATCTAAAAGGTCATCACCACACCCAAGGTTGTCTCAGTTTCCTCCTGTTATCCTCCTAAGTTTTTGTTGCAGTTTTAGGTCTGTAATTTAGGTTTGCGTTATTTTGGGGGAAGGGTGTAAGGTCTGTGTTTAGATCCTTTTATTTATTTACTAGAGGCCCGATGCATGAAATTCGTGCAAGGAGCTCAGCTCTCGCAGCCCCAGCTTCATCTGGAAGGTCATCCAGATGGTTGTTCTGCTGTTTGGTCTAATTAGTACATTAGCTCTTTATTATATAGGATTTATTTTGCATATGGTTGTCTAGGTAACTCAGCCATGTATCTTGAAAAGACGATCTTTGCTCCACTTCACACTCTTACTCCTTTGTCATAATTTCCTGCTCAGACAAGTCTTCACTCCCTCAGTGGACTGCCAGTTCTTTTTTTTTTTTTTTAATGTATTTATTGATTTTTCACAGAGAGGAAGGGAAAGGGATAGAAAGCCAGAAACATCGATGAGAGAGAGACATTCATCAGCCGCCTCCTGCATGCCCCCTGCTGAGGATGTGCCCGCAACCAATGTACATGCCCTTGACCGGAATCGAACCTGGGACCTTTCAGTCCCCAGGCCGACACTCTATCCACTGAGCCAAACCGGTTTCGGCAGGACTGCCAGTTCTTGAGGGGAGTCATGGGTTCTGAGACTGGACTCTCTTTGAGTCTCTGGCTCTCCCTGTTGGCTCTGTCGCTTGGGATTGCTTGCTTGATTTCTATGTAAATTTTACATGCAAAATGTGGATCACAGTAGCAATCACAACATATGTTTGTTTTTAAAATTAAGAAGGATGGTAAAATGCTGAGCATAAGTCTAGAGCATCAAAGGGGTGGGGAACCTTTTATCTGCCAAGAGCCATTTGGATACTTATAACAACATTCTCGGGCCATACAAAATTATCAACATAAAATTAAGTTGCTATATGTGGTCAAACATTTCATTAACTCATCCCTGATGCCTTGGCAGGGCCAGACCAAATGATTTCTTGGGCCTTATAGGACCTGAGGGCCAGAGGTTCCCCACTCCTGGCCTAGAGGACAGAGTATCCCCAATATGGCAGCTCTCAGTCTTGATCTCCTTGTTTCCTCCAAGAACACGGACAGCCTTAGGTAGTTAATTAATACGTGTTTCCTGTTTCTATCTACTCCAAAATCTTTGGATTTTTCTTCCTAGGCCTGGATGTATGTTTATAAACATTATCAGCAAATTCCATGAACTAACTGGAATAAAGTCTAGCTTACCTGCCACTTAGACAAATAACCACTTTGTTTAAAAATGAAAGCTCGCTCTAGGTATGAATGTGGTGGTGATTGGACTAAATGGTTGTTATGTCCGCACCGTGGGATGCAGGGTAGCATCCAGGTGGAGGAACTCATTCGGATCTGGCCAATCAGGAAGAAGACGTGCGGATACTCTTTGGTAAACCCTCACTCATAAGGGATTCTGAAGGTCCAGGGAAGGCTGTCGTGAAATTACTGATTATGTGAACGAGGGCCCTGTGGGCAGGTGCTAGTTATTCAGCTGGTTCACAGAGAACACGCAGTGCCATCTGCGTTGTGTCCTGAGCCTCTGTCCCAGGCCCCCACTGGTCACAGTGCTCCACAGCCCCTTGCATAGGATCGCACCAGGCCGGGGTGCGACCGTGTCTGCGTGGAGGGGGTGGGCAGACGGACAAATGGAACCAAAATGGAAATCCACCCGCGCGGCCTCCCAGCAGGGAGCACCTCAATTGAATTTTGCTGCGTTTCCTCTGAAAGTGCGCGTGTCTCAGGTGTCTGGGGAAAGCCGGGCAGCGTGGGGCTGGGATTTGTCCTTTTTATAAAACATTCTCCACGCGCGGGAGGAATATATATTCTCCACAGATTCAATAGCTAACGCTATGCCTCCCAGAAACCCAGCAATCGAAGAAGACCCGGGCCATTATTCAGCTAATGGGGTTAAGCAGCGCGGGGCTGTGCAGAGGTGGGCCACGTGGGGAGTAGAAACGGACTCCACCGATTTACATGAAATGAGAGCATGACTGCCGCGGTGTCTGATGTTTTTAATCCTAGTATCTGCAGCTGTATTTTATGTCTCAGGCGTAATTGCTGGCATACACAGCCGCGCATCTCAAGGTCAAGTTTCTCATTCTCCTGCCCTACACTTCCAAGCCAGCACCAGGCACCAAACACTCGGAGCTCATCGTTCTTCAGAGGGTGTGAGACTTGTTGTTGAACACGGGCAGAGCATTTAGCACCAGCTCTGTGGTGGCTGACACCTCACACAAACACAGACTCCACCTGGGGTGACTGAGCTGTGACGTATTCGGAGTTGGCAGGTGAGGACAGTGCTCAGTGACGTGGTTATGGGGTCATGATGTACCTGTGCCAATGGCTGGCCCACCAGGGGGTGTGGGCTGATGACTAGCCCCTGTGAGGAAATCTGCTTGAACGCAAGCAGCATCAGACGTGAGATTGAGCTCCATGAACCTGGGGGCCAGGGGGTAGGGGTAGGGGCCAGAGGAGCCCTGAGCTTGTGGGGAGACAAAGGGAAAGGGGAAGAAAAGCAACCTGCTTGCTGCATATTCCTGGGCTCCTGAGACCACACAAGAGAGAATTCGTGCAGATGCCTCTGCTAACAGCTCAACCAATCAAAAGACAGGAAATGAAGAAGTTGGCCAAGGACAAAAAAAGTTGTGAATGCAGAACTTAAAGGGAAAAACTGGGGTGAGAACCCACTGAAAAGACAGTGGAGAGGGCCTGGCTGGTGTCAGTCAGTGGATAAGCATCAACCTATGAACCAGGAGGTCAGGTTTCCATTCCTGGTCAAGGGCACATGCCCAGGTTTGGGGATCCATTCCCAGGGTGGGGCGTGCAGAAGGCAGTGGATCCATGATTCTCTCTCTTCATTGATGTTTCTGTTTCTGTCTCTCTCCCTCTCCCTTCATCTCTGAAATCAATAAAAAATATCTTTTTAAGAATATGAATAAATGACACTCCCTTCATAACTATCTTGTGAAAACTAAAACCAATGATGTATCTAACATCTGAACACACCGTCTATCCTTGACAGGGGCTCCACAGATGGATGTTATTGTTATTATCATTATTATTACATGACTAGAGGCCCGATGCACAAAATTTGGGGCTCCACCCTCACAGCCCCTCACATCCTTGGCTGGCCCTCTCAGCACTGGCTTCGTCCGTCCGGAAAGGTCATCAGACAGTCATTCTGCTGTTCAGTTTAATTAGCATATTAGCTCTTTATTATATAGATTGAGACTCAGGGTCAAGTCTGGATGGGTCAACTGAATGTAAGGTTGAATGAAAATGTATGAGCTAAGTGTAGGCGAGCATCCCTCATGTAGTCAGAGTCACCTTTAGCTGAGTCACAAAATGAGCTTGTTTTTGGAGGGATCATGGGGAAATCTGTCCCTTACAGACAGGAAGGCAGTATGAACCTTGACCTGGCTGCAGTCAGGAACCTGACCCCGTAGAAGTGGTCAAGTAAGGGACCTGACCCCATGCCCTCCTGTTCTGGAAGAGTCCTCGGTGCCAGCTGGGTGGCCTCCCCCCCCCTCTGGCGGCAGCCTCTCTGGGCCTGCAGCCCAGGGAGGGACTGTGTCCCCATCTCCGTCCGTGGTGACGGTGACATGTGCCTCTCTGCACAGGCGGTGCCTACCTCCCCGTCTCTCCCAGGAGACTGAGCACATTCATATTTATAAGCCCGGAAAGTTCTGCAGGCCTGTCAGCTTGGTTTGCAATTGTGCTTATAAATAAATGAGCAGTTAGACAAGTCACACTTGAGAATCTGTGAGTTGTCACTCAAAGCAGTAATCCTCACACTGCTCTCAGGAGATCCGAGGTTCTTGGAGGCGGGAAGAAGAGGCGGCAGGGCCTCTGGGACATTAGTTGATTACTTCAATTTAAAATGTTTTCTGAAAAGGATGCTTACATAAATTTCACTGGAAAAAGAAACAAGTTCTACTGTAGAAAAAAAGCAAAACAATTTTTTTCTTAAAAAAATTCAGAAATCTTATCCAATAAAAGAGCAATATACAAATTGACTGTACTTCTGCTACACCCACAAGCCACACCCATCATCCAATTAGGAGTGAATATGCAAATTAACACAACCAAGATGGCTGCCACCACAGAGAGAGTAGGAGGCTTGAGTTTCCCTGGCAATGGAGGAAGCTAAGCTTCCTGCACACCCTAGCTGGCCAAGGCCTGCACTCAAGGCTACAAAGTTTCAATTATAAAAGATAAATAAATCCCAGATATCAGAACCTCTGCTTGAGTTGCCAGGGGATGTGGTCAGCCTGCAAACCACCATAGGCCCCTCGCCCAGGCCACCCCATTCCTCAAGGGAACCCCTACCCTGAACAGGGACATTCTTCAGGGTAAATCAGCAGGCTACCACCTGTACATCAGGCCTCTATCCTATCTAATAAAAGAATAATATGCAAATTGACCATCACTCCAAACACAAGATGGCTGCCCCCATGTGGATACAAGATGGCCACCACAAGATGCCAAGCAGGGAGGGCAGTTGGGTCTGCAAGGGAAGGCAGTTGTGGGTGATCAGGCCAGCAAGGCAGGACCAGGTCTGCAAGGGAGGGCAGTTGGGGGCAACAGGCCTGCAAGGGAAAGCAGTTGGGAAGACCAGTCCTTCAGGGGAGGGCAATTAGGTGCAAACAGGCTGGCAGAGGAGCTATTAGGCATCAATCAGACTGACAGGGGAGTGGTTAGGGGGTGATCAGGCTGGTAGGCAAAAGCAGTTAGGGGCAATCAGGAAGACAAGCAGTTGGGAGCCAGCCATCCTGGATTGTGAGAGGGATGTCCAACTGCCCCTTTAGGCCCAATCCTACCTGGAAATTACCAAAGATACTACCTGGGTCAGGCCTAAATGGCAGTTGGACATCCCTTGAGGGGTCCCAGATTGGAGAGGGTTCAAGGCTGGGCTAAGGGACAACCCCCCCCCCCATGCATGAATTTTGTGTACTGGGCTTCTAGTAGGAAAGTAATAGCCAATGAGTCAGGAAATGCCCAGACTTGCTCTTCGTTGAAAAGATATTGAAAGACTGGCTTTCACACAAAGGGTCTGCATTTTACTTATTTAAAAATATATATTTTTATTGATTTTAAAGGAGAGGAAGAGATAGAAACATCAATGACAAGAGAGAATCCTTGATTGGCTGCCTCCTGCATACCCCACACTGGGAGACAAGCCTGTGACCTGGGCATGTGCCCTGACCGGGAATCGAACCGTGACCTCTGGTTCATAGGTCAGCACTCAACCACTGAGCAATGGGCTACTTTTTCAGCTGGGTCATAATCTGTCCAGACAGCAATCCTATTTCTATCTGGTTGCTTCTGTCCTTTATGTCCTGCCTTCTCGCTGCATCTGTCCACGGGTGTGGGTGTAACTGTACACCTGTCCCGAGTAAGGCTCATTTTACGGTGAGCACACCGAGTAATCACTTCTGTAACCAGAATCCAGCCAAGAACAAAAGGTTATTTGTCTAAACTGCAATAATAACTGACCTTTTGTGCCGATGAAATCATCGCTATTGAATATTTATGTAAACTTTGGAAGATAGAAATGTCACTCGGAAATTCCCAAAGAGCAGGAAAGTGACTGGACACCCTGGGGAGATGAATTGTATTCGCATGCTGAAAAGGTATTGGCTGCAGGCTTCTCCCCCGCTCTGGTGGGGGCATGTGCTGGAGGCCACCGATCGATGTCTCTCTCTGTCTCTCCTCCTCCCTCCTGCTCTCTCTGAAAATCAATGGAGAAATATCCTCGGGTGTGGATGAACCAAAAATCAATCAATCAATCAATAAAAATGTTAGTGGGCCAAGCACTTGCGTCTCCTCAGCCGTGAGAGGAGGAAGAGCTGGGTGTCTCAGGACAGGGAGCCGAGCGCAGGAAGCAAAAGTGACTCGCTCAGGGTTGTAGCTTTTAAGTAATAGTTTGCGCCAAACAGGTGTTTCCTCTTATCTCCAGAGCTTCTATTGGGAGCAGAAGAGGGAGAGTTGATAAAAGGCGATTCCCCACCGCCCTGCTCCCTCCGAGGGCCTCTGCCATGGGCATGGCTCCGGGAGCCGAGTGCCCACCTGCCGCCTCCTGGGATCACAGGGAAACCCAGGACCAGCTGCCACCTGGCAGCCACTGCACAGGGCTCACTGCTTTCCGTTAGGATGGGGCGCAGGGACCGATGGGGGGAACTGTGTGCCGGTGGGATTCTGCTTTGTCCTCTCTGTCCGGGGTTAAAGCCATGGATGCCATCTCCCGTCACTAAGAACAGTGTCACCTCGAGATACGAGTTTCATTCATTCCGTAACCTTGAGGCGTGGGAAACTATGAGACGCTCGAGTCTCGGTAAATGGTGGGTCGTGTGTAGCCGGCCGATCCGCGCGATGACTCCCATCTCAACTGTTGCTCGTATTTCAAAGCAAAAATCGCTCGCTCGACGGCTCGTATCTCAAAAACCTCGTATGTTAGGGCACTCGTATCTCGAGGTACCACTGTATTGGAAAGGGGGCTACATCCAGGTGGGCCTAGCCCAGGGCAGAGGCGGAGGCGCAGGTGAGGGCAGGCTGGCCTGGCATCACAGCTTGTCTGAGCGGAGCCGGGAGAGCCGGCAGGCAGGCCTGGAGGGGCCGGGGGGCAGAGCCAGGAGGGCCGGGCAGCGAGAGGGAAGAGCGAGGGCGGACTGCCGGGCACCCCGGGGACCCGGGCTTGTGACATCTTGGTGGGCCGGAGGCGGCGGCGGCGGCAGATGGCGGCTGACATCTCTCCTGACATCTCGGCTCGTGTTCCCTCCCAGGGCCTCGCCGTAACAAGGCTCTCCGGAGCGGCGTGTGAACGATGTGAGATTTCATTACACAGAGGCAGCGCCGAGGGGAGGCGGGCAGGAGCCAGGCATCATGCAGGCTGTCACTCTCCCTCCGACGCGGGGCAGATGGTGCGTTTGCCGCCTTGCTATCGTGCTGCCTGATGTGCTAAGCACGGCCGCGTTAAGGAGCGGGAGAAACCGCAGGCAGTCGGGTGTATTTGCTGGTTATTAGGGAGCTCTGCCGGGGCGGGGAGACGGGGGTGGGGTGGCCGGCCTACAGGTCGCCACGTCCTGGCTGCACTGTGTGGCAGAGGCACGTGTGGATGGGGTCTCCATGAAGGCTGGGCACCCGGGGGGAAAGGCAAGGTACAAAGGCACGGAGCTGCCCCACTGTCTCCGGGAGCCTCAGGCCCACCTGTCTCGTGGGCAGCATGCTGGTTCCGCAGCGGGACAGGGCTGGGGGCAGGGGCATGCTCTGGACCGTTCAGTCCAGCGGTTCTCAACCTGTGGGTCGAGAACCCTTTGGGGGTCGAACGACCCTTTCACAGGGGTCGCCTAAGACCACCGGAAAATGCAGATATTTACATCACGATGCATCACAGTAGCAAATTTTCATGGTTGGGGGTCACCACCCCATGAGGAACTGTATGCAAGGGTCTCGGCCTCAGGAAGGTTGAGAACCACTGGTTTAGTCCATAAGCTCACGCTCCAACCCCTGAGCACACTGGCCAGGACAGGGCCCTCCAAGTTCTGACAGAATCGCTGTCCGCCAGGGACCCGATTCTGGAGGAATGAGCTCGGCCTCATTCGTAGCGTCTTTGTACCTGGCTCTTTGCGGTAAACGTGGTGCACAACTACCCGTGTGCTCTGTGACAACTTCGCTTCTCAGAAATGCATGGGGGTGTGAAAAAAAGGTTCTTACATTTTGGGGAACATTGAAAGTATCCGGTAGACTGCCCGGCATACAGGAAGCGATTGAAATAGTTATTTTCTTTATGAATGACCGTTTGCCTGACATATTGCTGGAATGTATTTTATTTATTTGGGAATTAGGGAGAACCAGGATAGAGTTGAGTTTCTGTTTTCGTGTTTTTTTTTTTTTTTAAGAAAACGAGGAAGAAATGTGGTAGAGTACTTAGGAGTTCAAGTATTCTGCCTTCGCAATAGGGACCATCTCTTCCCTCTCTCATTGCTGTCATCTGAGCTCGAATGCCCACGTGGTGAACGTCCCTTCTGAGGACACACCTGGGCTGTGTGCCCGGGGCAAATGCCCAGGGGTCACCGGGCAGATGGAGACAAATCCGGACCTTTGGTTTCCATCTTCACTCGCTAAGTGGATCCACAAGGAAAAAAGAGCCATGAATCAAGCTGGGCAGATGTGGGCTTGGTTCCCCGGTCCCATGTGAATGCCAGAGCTCGGTGTCATGTGTCCTTTGAAGTCCGTGGGGGGCTGCAGTGTCACCAGGCGGGCAGGTGAGGGCCTGTCCTGGGGTTCACATGAAAACTGGACCCCCGCAGTAAAACCGACCCCCACCCCCGCACACACACACACTACCTTGTCACAGAGTCTCATACAACTATCTGAGAGGAGCACCATTTTCACCATTTTTCAAGTGACTCAGGACTGGCTAAGCCCAGCCTGTGTGGCTCAGTGGTTGAGTGTTGACCTAGGAACCAGAAGCAGGTCAGGGCACATGGCCAGGTTGCAGACTCGATCCCCAGTAGGGAGCGTGCAGGAGGCAGCCAATCAATGATTCTCTCTCATCATTGATGTTTCTATCTCTCTCTCCCTTCCTCTCTGAAATCAATTAAAAAATAAATAAAAAGGACTTGCTGGAATTTATCCACTGAGCGAGGAGCAGAGTAGGGACTTGACTTCAGATCCTCATACTCATTCACTTGACCAAAAACTCTTTCTTAGGGAAGGATGGTGTGGGTGGCATAGGTGGGCAGCTGGACACCTTCTCCACATTTCCCTGGTTTAGCAGTTGGGCTAGAGTAGGAGCTCATTAGATATTTGCAGGATGAATGCATGGACACAGCAGGGGCCTATTAATTATTAAGTGAGTTTTGGGTTTCACTTTAAGGCAGGTGGACCCAAGCAAAACAAATCGAATCCTGCCATCCATTGATTTAAAGACCCAGCAAATATTTATGCCTCGCCTCCATGCCCCAGGCTTGTGCTGGGGCTGGGCCTCAGGCAGTGTACTGAAGAGGGGGGGCTCAGACCCTGGGGGTGCTTACAGTTGGGCTGCCAGGGCTCTGTCACCCCCGGCTCCAGCCAGCCAGACCAGGCCACCTGTTGTGACAGTTCTCAGCAATGGCCACGTTTGGCTCGGTCACTTGGCCACCTGGACAAGCTCAGGACCAGGGACACAATGACCCCCGGGACAGAAGGGGCCAGTCCACCTGCCGGGTGAGGGGCTGCGCTGGTTTCGCGCATGTGGTTTCTGCTCTGGCATCCCTGCCAGGGAGAAGGGCTAACGCTCCTTAAAGGTGCTTTCCTATCACTCCATCTTCCGGAAATCCCGGAAACGGGGACCTCAGAGGGAACAGTGGGCCAGTGCTTTTGCCCAAGGTCAGGCCACTGGCCAGTGAGAGAGCTGGGACCAGAACCCCTGGTTTCCCATCCCCGCTCGCCCCAAAGCTCTGTGTCGAACACCCCACTCTCTCCGAAGGCCCACGCCTGGCCTCTCCTCCGCGTGGGTGCGTGTCTGCGATGCTGTCTGCCTATTTCAGTGGGAGGAGAGCCCGCGGCTCTGACAGCTGCCAGGGGGACAGCCCCCTGAGGCAGAGCTCCTGAAATAGCCCCGCTCCAGGCGGGCACCGCGGCCGGCGAGAACACGTGACCCGCGCTGAGAACATTGCTTGATGAGAAGTTTGGTTAAATCCTTTGATGCCGGTCCTCTGGAACATTCAGAGTTGAGTAGTTCCCATAATCCGCCCAGCAGGGAAGGCCCGCGTGGGGGAGGGGAGACTGTGCCTCTCACCATCGGGCTCACACAAGAGTGCAGGAAATTGCCCGCCTGTATCTATGGCGCCATTTACGTAAGTGGGCAGTGCGGTGCGATTCCTTCAAATAGGCGTCTTTAGAGCCTTTCTACCGTCCCCAAGTAGTTACTCTTTATTGGAAGCCAGAGAGAGTGACAATGACATTTCAGAGTAGACAGGACCATGTAGAAATTTTATAACGGAGAGTAAAGAGGCACTTTTCCCTGTACAGGCATTTCCAAGGTCAAGAAATAAAAATCCTCCCTCCTGCCTTTTCTTCCTTCCCTCCTTCCCTCCCTTCCTCCTTCTTTCCTTCCTTCCTTTCTGCCTACCCTCCATCCTGCCTTCCCTCCCTCCCTCTTTCCTCCGTTTCCTTCCTTCTTTCCGTCCTTCCTTCTTTTTTTCCTTCCTTCCTACCTTCTTTCCTTCCTTCCTTCCTTCCTTCCTTGCTTCCTTCCTTCCTTCCTTCCTTCCTCCCTTCCTTCCCTCCCTCCATCCTTCCCTCCCTCTTTTCTCCATCAAAACTCTCCTTCCTTCCTTCCTCCCTTCCTTCCCTCCCTCTATCCCTCCTCCCTCTTTTCTCCATCAAAACTCTCCTGGCAGGCAGGAGGCTCCTCCAGGTCTTTTGTAGGGAAACCACCTCCTTCTCCTGGGGAACCTCTCTCCTTGGCTCAGGCGCAGCTAGTGCTGTGGGGAGCGGACACTGGGTGACCATTTGAAAGACACAGGCCAGCTGTGCGGTGTGAGTCTCCCTCCCCTGTGTGACACTCTCCTCCACGACGGTCAGGGGAAGTCTTCACGCAGGAGAGCGGAAGAGGTCTTAGAGGAGTGTGGAAACCGGGTGTATTCCAAGCCTGCACCCCGAATGCACGGCGGCAGTCACACTGTGCAGCCGGCCTCAGCCCTGTAGGCACTTCCGAATCCCGGGGAGCAGTGATGGGTTATTATCATACGGGAGGAGACTTGGAAAGACCGCACACACCAGGCATCACATTCCCCCCATATCTCAAACGGCGAAAACACCCCAAAACCACTCACCTTTGGCTGCGCCCCAGGCCCTGTGCGCCTCGGCTCCAGGAGACCGTGGCCCTGGGGAAGGCCCGAGGTCTGCACTCAATGGCCACATCCCCGCCGACTTGAACCACCGACGTTTTCTTAACGGGGTTTTTGGAGAAATCGGGAGCTGACGCTGGAAAACAAAACGTTGAAAAACCTGCTGAATCGCTCACATAATTAACCTGCAGGAACGCGAGCCATAGGCAGCAGTCATCAACCTCTTGGACCGCAAGGACCTGCAATAACCCAAGGACCCTCGAGAGCAGTGGTTCTCAACCTGTGGGTTGCAACCCCTTTGGGGGTCGAACGACCCTTTCACAGGGGTCGCCTAAGACCAGTGGAAAATGCAGATATTTACATCACGATGCATCACAGCAGCAACATTTCATGGTTGGGGGTCACCACCACATGAGGAACTGTATGCAAGGGTCCCGGCCTTAGGAAGGTTGAGAACCACTGTTCTAGAGAGACTGTCTTAGCTTCCTCTCCCTGACGCCCAGGATGCACTGGGTAAATACTCGGGAAAAGTTTGCGGAGGGAACAGCCACCGCGGTCAGAAGCAGGGGGACTTGTGGGAAACTCCACAGATCCTGCACTGAGGTCCCTGGTTGGGTTCTGGTGGCTGATGGGAAAGGGATGCTGCAAGGACTGGGGATTGTGCTCTTTATGGAGAAGGAAGACCCGTCAGTCGCATCGCCTCTCTCATTTGCTTGGAGCAGGGGCCTGATGTTGGCAGCTACAGCAGCCATCCGGAACCACGAGGCTGCAGCCCGAGGAGCGGGTAAAGAATGACACCCTGCCAGGCCAGTGTGGCTCAGTGGTTGAGCATTGACCTATGAACCAGGAGGTCGAAGTTCGATTCCTGGTCAGGGCACAGGCCCAGGTGTGGACTTGATTCCCAGTAGGGGGCGAGCAGGAGGCAGCCAATCAGCGGTTCTCTCTCATCATTCATGCTTCTATCTCTCTCTTCCTCTGTGAAATCAATAAAAATATATATTTTAAAGAAGAATGACATCACTACAGTGCCTTGTCAGGCTCAACCATCGCCCCTGACCTTCTCCTTAAGAAAGAAAAGGAAGTGAAGTCACTGTAAACTGAGATTTCCTTTCTTTAGTTTTATTTTTATTTGCAGCTGAAAACATTCCTGATGGAACTTTCTGGAATATCTTTCAACCCTCAGCTGGGGACCACCTTTGGAGGAGCCTCTTGGTGGGGTGGGCCCCGGGGTGGTGCCTCGGGGAGCCCTGGCGGATTCCCCAACCAGAATAAGCATCACCTGCATTTTTCAGAAGCGATTTCCCCCTTATTTCAAGGGCAAGCGATCTGTGATTCACAGGAGCATGAGGCCAACATTGTGTCTAATCAGGGCTGGCTCCAATCGCGTTCGGAATCTCATGGTTATACATGAAGGCCTCACCTAACACTCTCAGCTCCGCATTTGCATAGATTGTGTGGTGTTTGTTTTCGGCGGCACACTGGTAGACCCCGGAGTCGGACACGTTCAGCATAGCGATGGTGAGCGTCCCATTTTCTGCCTGGATTCGCTCCTAATAAAAAAAAAAAAGGAGGCATGTAAAGAGGCTGCGACGCTAATGCGGCATCTCTTCATCAGAGCCATTAGGAACAGGCTGTGCAATCGCTGTGCTATGATGCGCGCTGATGTTTATGAAGATGAGCCGCATCCACAGAGGGACCCCGAGCAGCTTTAAAAAAAAAGAAAAAAGGAAATACGCCCCATGTCATGTGTGTGTATTCTGTTAGCTCATTCTGTGGAGATGGGCATGATCTACAGAGCCTGTATGTTGCATTCCTTTACACAGGGTCTACTTTGGAACACATCACCACTGCAATTATTCCTGTTATTGACCGTATTGGACACGGAGATCAGAGTTAGAATAGCTCCTGGCCTTGTGCTCACAGGCCTCAGAGAGACGTGGATGGATCACTCGGTGACTTTCTAATCGCCTCAGACAGAGCAGAGGCTGAATTTCTCTTCCGAAGCCAACTAGAAAGTGAGCTTACCCAGCCCAGACCCATGACAGACTCGCATTTGGGGTCAGAGTTACAGTTTTGAGAGCGTGTTACAAAACCATTTAACATCTCAAATCCAACTCAAAACGGACTATGTCAAGGTTCCTGCCACCATCCTCTGAAGAGAAACAAGATGGCTGAGGAAGTAGAGGGTCTAATGGGTGAAAGGCACGCAGGGAAGTCCCACTGAAGCCAGAACGAAGAGTGTCATTATGTTCGGCTTCTAACAACCGATGTTTAATTTTTTATTTTTTTTATTTTTGTCTCTGGCCCTGCCTCCACATGCAAAACAAAAGGGAGAGTTAACACAATTTTTGGATAATTTGATGGGAAAGAGCCAGCTCTGCCTCACTTCCTGTGGCTTGTAGAAGAGCCCTCACTTCCTGTGGCTTATAGAAGAACATATGCATGAGATTGGAAAACGCGGGAAAATGGGGTTAGACAGAGTGGTTGGTTTTCTCAAAAGCACGATACTGCATGAGATGAAGACCTTGGATTCCGGAACCAGGTGGTCGAAGTTCAGAATACTGAGCCCAATGTTCCCCTAGCTGCTGCAAGGACTTGAACAGTGGCCAAATTTCTCAGAAGCCGATTTCCCTCATCTCTATACAGAAATAATCACTGCGTCTTTCCTAAGGTTGTCAATGAGGACATCATAAAATGAGGCAGGGGACATGTCACAGGGCCTGTCTCAGAGGAGAGTCTAGCCAACATGGACAATGACGGTGATGGTGATGGTGATGGTGATGGCGCTGATGGTGGTGGTGCCCGGATGTAAATCTGTTGCTGAAGAGGATGTGACCTCTGCGTTAGTCTCCTCAATGAGAAAAGTGGAGACATTATTAATAGCTGCTGTGTCTTTGTTTAAGGATGAAATGAATTAGTATATCTAGAGTCTGTGATGCTCCCCAGCGCCTACAGCACACTCCATCAATGTCAGCACTTGTCGCTGTTTGTGACACAGTTTTCCTCCCAAGAGCCGGTGAGTTTTCACACGGGCCCCTCTGCTTACCTCTGCCCCGAGGCGCTCGCCGTTCTTGAACCAGGTGTACCACGGCCTGGGCTCTCCTCTGGCTTTGCATTCCCAAAACAAGCTGTCGTAAATGGACAGGTATGTGTCCTGGATTTTTTGTTCCCATTCTGGAGGGGCTGTTCCAAAGAGAGACAGAGCCACGGTTTGACAAGTCAGTTGGTTATGAGCGGCGCCCTGCTCTGGGCCAAGGTTGGCGGCTCTGAAGGGGAGCTGGCCAGGTGTGGACCACCGGACAGGCCGGGTCTCTGTGTGAGGCCATGAAATTGTGTTCCAGCTTTCGGGGGCAGGCACTGACAACTTGGGGATCGAGGAAAAGATCCAAGGGCAGAATGAGGCCATGTAATAACTCCAGGCCAAGAATTAGTGTGAGGGTCAGAGGAGAACATGTAAACCCACTCTGAATCCTTGGGGAGCAAAGACCACCCATTGCCTTTGACCTGAATGAGCTGAAAGTCAGTGCATCTAAGTCTGACATAATGAAACGCAGTAGAGAGTAAGAAACACCAATGAGAGAGACATCTATCAGCTGCTCCTACACACTCCCCTACTGGAGATGTGCCCGCAACCAAGGTACATGCCCTTGACCAGAATCGAACCTGGGACCTTTCAGTCTGCAAGTTGACACTCTATCCACTGAGCCAAACTGGTTTTGGCTGAGTTAATGTTGTGAAACTAATTTGGTTGTGGTGAGATCCCCGTGAAGGGGCACAGGTGGCGTGCTGAGGACGGAGAGGAGGTGGGAAGAACCTCGTTTTGGAAGATGGTTCACAGTTCTCCTCTTAGACCTGACCAACGTGACCTGTGAGGGCGTGCTCAGTTCATCTAAGGCTTCCTGCCTGTAATGTCGCTGAGAATTACTTCTGCCTCTCATTATGATGAGAATTACAGGAGCTTGTGTTTATGGAAACTTCTACATAAGCTAACAGCCACCGTATCTAGGTAGGAGGGATCACTTTCCTACTGATTTCCAATTTACAGATACCTCCATCTTCTGCTCAACCTCTTGGTTATACCTTTGTCTATTTAACGGAAAAAAATGAGAACTCTATTAAAAACTAGCCCATGCTCAAAAACCTGGTGCCACTCAAAAACTCCCAGTCACGGCCTCATTCTTTTATTTACAAAAGATGCCGGGTCCCTCCCTGAGACTTCCCTTCAAGACGGAGGAGCTATTGGGAAGAATAAATACGGAAAGGTAAATACACATACACGCAGGCGTACAGGAATAATCACGAGGGAATCAGGTTCTATATATAAAATGGTAGTTTTCATTCCAGGTTAAAATTGAAATCCGGGAGGAAATGGAAGCTAATATAACCAAGGCACATTACCTGGTCCCCACAGGACACTCGAGTGGCACGCCTATGAGCTGATATCAATACTGGTGACATGGCTAGTTACCAAAAATGCATTTTTCTCCAATTACTTTACCAATGATTAGTAACATGTCATCTGCAAGCATGTCATAGAGAAAGGCATTGTGGGCCAGGTGCAAATGAAGTTTCCAAAAGTTTTCTAGTACAGAAGTATTAAAGATATATTAAATGTAATACAGAAGGTGAGAGTATTGGAAAAGCACCCAGCATTTTGATAATTCCGGGGCCTGTGTTATAGTTTATTTCATGAAAAAATAAGTGACTTCCATGCAAATGTTGCATCTTGGCCAGATGGGAGACACAGGAACAGCCTTTAGGAAATATGTGCGCTTACCATCTCTCTCACGTGTGCGAGAGATTCTGGTAACCGAGGCAAACCCATTTTTCAATGAAGCAGTGACTGCGGTTTTCTGTTACCTAATCTGAGTAGGCAAAATCTGGGAAACAGAAATGGGTATTGACCACTACACTCAGCATTACGCTCCTGTTTCTTTCTCCTTCTGGAACTATCGCAGACTGTCCGCTGGGAAGTAAGTGGGTCCCTTGGTGCTTCGGCTTGTAAAGGTCTGTGGCCTCCACAGGACACAGCTGATCTGGCCCCGGCCATTAGACTAAGCCAGTGGTCGGCAAACTCAACAGTCAACAGAGCCAAACATCCATGGTGCAAGGATTGGAATTCCTTTGGAGAGCCACATTTTTTTTTACACTTAAACTTCTTCTAACACCACTTCTTCAACATAGACTGGCCCAGGCCGTGGTATTTTGTGGAAGAGCCACACTCAAGGGGCCAAAGAGCCGCATGTGGCTCAGGAGCCGTCGTTTGCCGACCATGGGACAAAGCCACAGCATGCACAGACCACACTGAGACTCCTCTCTGCATCCCAACTCAGACACATGGCTTTCCCGCCTGTCCCAGGGCCATGTCATGCAACCACGGTTCACTGCCAGCGCCCGCATGCACCCGCTCCCCCGGGAGCTCACCGTAGAAAACGAGCCGGCCCTTCGCCACGTTCCTCCCGCGCAGGTTGGCTGCCGTGCATTCGTAGAAGCCTGCGTCTTCCTGTTGAAAGTTCGGGATTTCAAGGGTAGCCTGGGATTTGCTGTACTTGACTTTCCCTGGCAACGGGCTTCCGTCCAACCTCCTCCAACTAATATCGGGGACTGGACTGAACAGTTTACACCTCGTTAGAACACGATCCGGCTCGGTCTTGTGACAACAGGGTAAAACGGGCGTGTCCTCAACATGAACCCTCAGGGGAACCCTCCAATGACCCCCCTCCCCCTCCACCACCGGAGGCCGGCAGGCCGGCCAGGCGACCCCGTGCGTTCACTCAGTCAACGCCTGTCCCCGCTCATGAAGGGCCGGCCATGCGCAGGCACGGCGCTCCGGCCAGAGAATGAATCGCTGGACAAAATGAACATGTTCTCTGGCCTCACCCTGCTGACAGACTCGGGGGGCGACGTGCCACAAACAAATAGTAAAAAATGAATCTGTCTGTGGCTTGTAAACAGAGGGAATGGGCTGCAGAGATGGCCCCGCGATGGTATCAATTTGAGCACATTCAGGAGATTCCCCAAAGGACATGGCAGCTCGGAGCAGGCGGGCTCTGCCTGCATTTGTGGAGTCGAAGAAAGAGGGAGATGCCTTTAAAGCTAAACTGGTCCTAGCAGGCGGCTGAAGAGACCTAGATTACCAAGGGGATCGGTGCTGTGATCGACCCACGGGAATTAGGAGAGCATGCTCTGTGAGCCCCCCAAAATACTCACCACCCTGTTTTACAAAAAGCAAAATGACAGTAATCTATGAATGACTGCATTGGCGCCCTGTCTCCTGTTAGAAGGTGCAAAGAGTTGCTTTATTTAGAGGAATGTAGCTTAATAGCATGGGTCTGATATCTTCAGTCTAATAGGAACATACTTTTAATATGTAAACTGAATGTCTGACAATGAAGAGTGAATTTAAAAATCTGTGGCTTAGAAGATCCCACTTGTACATGTTTAACATCAAGTCGCAACAGGACCACATTCTCTAACAAACTATCTATAATAATAAAATAGTAATATGCTAATTAGTCCTTTCGAGTGAAAGCGGGGCTGCAAGGGAACTGGAGGTCCTGGGTGCCAGAGGGAAGCCAGTGTTAGCAGCCGAGGGAAAGAAGGCCTGCTCTTACATGAATTTCATGCATCGGGCCTCTGAGTCATTCATAAAACCAATCCCCAGCCATTTACATTAACATCTCTCCCTTCCTCCAAGCATGCCCCTCTTCATGCCCTTTGAGATTGTCAGATGGTCTAAATATTTACAATTGACATGTTGTGAGTTAATAATAACATAATTATTTTGCAAAGCCTAAGTGCCAACTTTGTAGAAGAAGCAGGATTTTATTCAGGTTGATTAAAGTGACGAGGGAGCCAAAACCATTTTGGCTCAGTGGATAGAGCATTGGCCTGTGGACTGAAGGGTCCCGGGTTCGATTCCAGTCAAGGGCATGTACCTTGGTTGTAGGCACATCCCCGGTTGGGGGTGTGTGTGTGCACAGGAGGCAGCTGATCGATGTCTCTCTCTCATCGATATTTCTAACTCTCTATCCCTCTCCCTTCCTCTCTGTAAAAAATCAATAAAATAATTTTTTTAAAAGTGATGCGGGAGAAACTTCTTGCCACTTGAAAAGCGGTGGCAAGAGTCTGTGGCGTTGGAATGGCGAACCCATTGCCAAAAGGGGGTGTTGATGACCCAGGGAGACCCCCAATAAAGCCAGGACCTGCCACAGATGCTGCCAGCATAGAAATCCACACAGGGGCCCACCTATTGTCAGAAAACCTGTCCCCAGTCGGTGTTCGATTTCATCTATTGTTTCAGAATTAGCAGATAGTTACAAACCTTGAATTTTAACACACAATAAAATCACTCTTATCATAAATTTAGTTTCTGTCTTTTTGAAAAGCCTTTCCCACTTAGCCCCAAAATGAAGCTGACATTTTAGCAAAATGGCATATTCCTGCCCCAATTAACCTCAGATAACTGGTGTTCGGTCCACTCCCTGGACGGAATACCAAACTGGCCCACAGGAGAACGGGTTTCTGCAGGAGAGTTCGCTCACACAGAAGCATGGTCCCCAGGTCTGAGCTCTGCGCGAGAGGCAGAGCTGTCTATTTTCAACACCCATCATGCACCTGTGAACATGCCGGAAGTCATTACCGCCGGGTCAGGAGGCCTCGGATGCCTTTCATTCTCCACTTGCTGTTGTCCTCCATTTTCTGTTCCTTTCCTACCATGAGCATGCGTCACCCGTGTAATAAAGACATTCTGAGAATGTTTACTTGCAAAGAGAAAGAATAGGGGTTGTAATATCTGTGTGAATGCCTGGCCTTTCATCTCTTGGTGACGGTGCATCTCTGAGGTTTATGACAAAGACAAAAGATCACTGGCATTCAGACAAAAAAATTAATTTCAGTAGAGACTACTTTCCGTGCTTCTATCACAGTCCATTAGTGTGATGGTGAAGACAGAGCTCAACTTTTCACCTCACTAAATATCCAAATCTCTGAGCCGGTAACAGAAGGGTTTGATATTTGATGATAATGATCATATCACCGTCACAACCAATAGCTACTGATGACCGGTACGGTGTGCTAGGTGCTATCTATGTACGCGGGATGACCTGTACGTATGATTTCACTGGCTCTCCCTGTAACTAAAGGCAGTGGAGCTGGGGTTGATGTCCCAGCTTCTTCGCCTCACACGCCCCAAAGCTACGGTAAGAACCTCCTCCGATAGCTCTGACAGCTATGGATTTGCAGAAAGCGAGTCTCCAGGTTACAAGTCTCCATGTTGTGAGTCTCTTTTGGGGGCCAAAAGAACAAGTCCCACCCACCTCAGCTAGTCAGACTCCCCTCTGCCCCAAGGAACTCAGTGATGCCCCCAAAGTCTCTCTGGATGAGCATCGCTCCCTGGATGGATGAAGTCTCTCTGGATGAGCGTCATTCCCTCATGGACCACGTGAGGCCTGAAAAACCATTGGGTCTGGCCCTGCCAAGGCATGAGGGGTGAGTAAGTTACATGTTTGACCTCATACAGCAGGTTAATTTCTAGGCTGTTCATTTTGTACGGCCCCCAAATAATGTCATAAATATCCAAATGGCCCTTGGCGGAAAGAAGGGTTCCCCCGCCCTCTGCTCCCTAGGGACCCCATTCCAAGGGGAATAGTGCAGGAGGGAATGTCAGTGCCACTTCAGGTCCCTGAGCCCCCCAGATACCAATGGCTCCCACGCTCAAGGTCAACACCCACCCCTCTTCTTCCTGACAATCCCTTTCCAGCTCCCTGAACTGACAGAGCACATGATTCAGGTCCTGCATCAGAGACTTCTGCACTGTGGCCACTGTCCCCGGTCCACCAGGGAGCCACGGCCACCCAGTCAGAGGCAGCCAGACACGGTTCTGGGTGGCTTTCACAAGAGCACATCTTTTCTCGTGGGAATTTGTTCAGACGGTGAGATATAAACCTGGAGCTTTGCCCCACATGGGGAGAGGATCCGTGAAAGCCAGCGCTCAGGCAAAGGGACAGGAATAGCTTAGAATTCACACGCGTCGATCAAGCTATGCCCGGCCAAAAATCTCCCTGGGCGACTTTCAATCTGTCAATGGTTCTCTTTTCGGCCCAAGCCTATCCCAGTTACCCTCCTGCTGACTTCTGTCAACAAGAACTTGATGGGGAGATTCCGAACACCTGGGTCCTACACCTGCCCGGCTCGTGTCTGTCTGTGAGATTGAACTAAGGATTCGGTGCATTCCTTCTGGATACCTCATTTTATAGTTGAGATAGTGGAGAATTATCAAAGCAGCTCCACTATCCAAAAGTAACCACTCAAACAGAAAAAACAAAACAAAAAAAAAACACTGCATTTTTTTTTTCAATTTAAGCCTTATCAAGTGCATAATGTGGCCACATTTCATGTTAACAAGTTTCTAGTGTGGAAAAAAAAATCAAGCAATTTTGTAAGATCCACAGACACTACTTAACTGTTGAGATTGTGGTCAGATTTGTTATGTCCCTGCTAAGCAAGAAGGCTGAGATTCTGTTACTACTGGTAATGGGACTATATACAGAGTCAGGGAAAATAAATGCAAATCAGAGGCAACTTCAACACACTTATGCATCCTGAGGACAAGTCCCCATTTTGGGGAGAGCTTAGGCTGTGCCCTGCCCAGCAGGGCTTGATGGGGGACCTGAGGCTGCACTCATCCCTGCCCAACAGGGCTTGACAAGGGTGGGGGCAGTTGCGTCTGGGTCTCGCACAATTTTGAGGCATTCAGGGTGGGCAGGGACTTGACTCTGGGTCCTGAGATGTGCCCCAAACTCAGGTGGAAGATTTTTATATAATTTTCTTTCATCTCTGACACTTCTATTATAGAGAAAGAGTAAATAGCAATATTAAACTATTTCCTCTAATTAACCCTCCTTTAATGTGCATGGATTTCATGCACTGGGCCACTAGTTAGATAGTAAGTCACAATAAATGGTGCTCTCATTCTAACTATAGACATCTGCCATTCCTGCCCACCTCTCCCTTTCAGCTACAGCCTCCCTCCCCCCCCCCTTTTTATTAGCTTCACAAATATGAGGCTGAAGTCAAGCTTGGACACAAACCTCAGCAAAGAAAACAAATCTGAAGCAAGTCTCTCATGCGGAGTCTCCTCAGCCCAGAGATGAGCCCTGCACCGACCTCGGATGTGAAAGGGAGAGTTGCCAAAGCCTTTTCCCATTTCCTAAACCAAGCCGGCCTGAACCAGGGCTCCTCACGGTTGTGAAAATGACCAGATTATAAAAGCAAAGTCCTCCAATCATTTTCTCCTCCTTCTCTCACTTCCTCCCCCCTTCCTCCCCCTGTTCCTCCCTCCCACTATCTTTCTTCCTTTTTCTTTCTTTCTTTCTTTCTTTTTTTCTTTCTTTCTTTCTTTCTTTCTTTCTTTCTTTCTTTCTTTCTTTCTTTCTTTCTTTCTTTCTTTTCTTCCTCTCTTCCCCCCTTCCTCCTTTCCCCCCTTCCTCCTTTCCCCTCTTCATCCTTTCCTCCCTTCCTTCTTTCCTCCCTTCCTTCCTTTCCCCCTTTCTCTTTTCCTCCTTTCCTCCCTTACTTCCTTTCCCCCTTCCTCCTTTCCTCCCTTCCTCCCTCCCTCCCTCCTTCCTTCTTTCCTTCCTTCCTTCCTCCCATCCCTTCCTTCTTTCCTTCCTTCCTTCCTTCCTTCCTTCCTTCCTTCCTTCCTTCCTTCCTTCTTCTTTCTGTCTTTCTTTTCTCTCCTCCCCACCCCTCTGATTTCCTGCTTCTTAAGTAAGCGTCACCCTAAACAGGGACAGACACTCCATTCTCTCCTCCGTATGCTTCTCCTGCCTGAGCGAGCATCCTAGTCATTTTATCAAAGATGGAGACACATTCGCTAACCATCTGGCTGAGCTCAACCTTAATTGGAAGCGAAATGAAAGCTCTCCTCCACCCAGTCCTAGCAACTGTGTTTTCCTTTCCGTCCTTTCAGCCCATAAATAGAATTTTCATTACTGGTGCCGTTTGAGAAAGCTTCTATTTCTCGCCCGGATTTCTTAAACCTCATTATCCACAGCTTAAATCCAGGCCATTCCGCGTCTGCAAGCAGAAGCCGGTCCAGAGAACCTTGTCCTCGGAGATGCTTACGTTGGGATTATTCCGAACTTGAACCTCATTTCAGAAAATCCCGTCAGCGGCCATTTTTAATCGAAGGGACTGAAGCGGAGAGAGGAAGTGGGCAAAGAGCCTTTGTTAGCATTGCAGGCTGCTGGGCCAGCTGCTCCCATTTCCCGCCTTGAAATATTCATCCCGGCGCCCGGGGTGGAGGGCTGTCCCGAGGGGACACAATAGGGATAAATCCGCCGGCGCTGCAGAAAAGCA